>SJYC01051482.1:0-41032 GCA_006408675.1 Madoqua kirkii | reverse complement strand
GTCTCGGCCGCCCCCGCCCGGGGTCGAGATTCAGCTTGGAAACGCGAAGATTCCCCCCCCCCCCCAAGTTCGGGATGTGGGCGTAGGGTTACTTTTCGTATTGACTTAGGAAAGCACGTGCTCTCCAAACTGGCTTTTGCGCTTTCCCTGTCATCGTCAGTGATTCCCGGTCATCGTAAATGATGCGTGGCCAAAGCGACTGAAATGTTTTAAAAGCCGGATGCGCCCAGGATGATGTAGTCTTGTCAGTTTAAGTGGCTTTGGGGTATAATTTTGTGTGTGTGTAAGGACTTGCAAAAAAAATTCTGGCAAGAGACGTGTAATGAATTTATGCAGGGTTTCAGCGTCAGTATTGAAGTAATCAGATTTCAGTGGTTGGCGCAGCCTCACAAGTAAATGGCCCCTTATCCACGAGGTTGAGGTCTGAACTGTTCATTTTGAGCCAGTTCTCTAGGATCAGCTGACTGCTGATTATAATTTGCAGTAGACGACGTAGAGGTTGTGTCCTTAGGTGATAAGCAGAGATTAGAGCTAACACTTAACATTCTACCCCGTAGCAAGTTTTCTCTGCTTCTTTTCGGATCATTCTGTTCAAATTAAACTCACCTCTGTCTAGATGAATAGCATTTTTTGGTCTTTATTTCTAGTAGTAACACGTATTAGCTTATATACATTATGTATACATAATCATGCTCTACACCTGTTTAGTATGATTTCAAATTTGGAAAATTAAGAACAGTAATACTGGGCAATGTTGAATAGTAGTTGTTTGCCAGACTTGTTTCAAATCATCTACACGCTTTTTCTCATTTTATCTTTGGGATAACTTTTTGCATAAACATAGGTTACTCTTAAATACTTGAGTACAGGGGTTGGATTTGAATGTGTCCAAATGGTGAATATGTACATTAATTGTTTCTGGTTTTGTAAAACAAGGGTGTTGGCAATCTAAAATGACGGAGTAAATGTGTTTTTCAAGTTGAAAGATGGCTTTTCAGTTGCATGGAATTGCAGTTAGTCCCTTTATTGGAGTATTCAGTAGTTTCCAAACCCCTGTGTCTCTTTTTATCAAAGTTCCCATTACATGTCATTGTCACTCAGTCAACAGGCTGTGCTTGGACGTTCAGAAAAAGTAAATGTTGGAAAGCCTTAATTGCCCCTGGTGAAAGGTCTCCTCTTAGCCTGTTTAGTCTCTCTTAGTGACATTCTTAACAAATGACATACAGGAAGGGTGATTTTCCAGTACCAAACCAAGGGAATAACAAACAGTGGGTTGACTGTTAACTTTGTTGATGAATCTAACATTCATGGGTACATGAAGGTTAAGAATGTTCTGTAACCTATGTTGTAGGGGTTCTAACCTCATTTTTCAGTTTGCCTTTGAAGGTCTTAAACATATTCGAGTCCAGTACTTTGTGCATTAAGAAATTGACTGGATTTAATTGAGTGGTTTGGACATCCTTAATCAAGAGTGTTCCGGGTCTTGCCTGGCGGCCTAGTGGCTAAGACTGTACTTCCAGTGCAGGGGGCGTGGTTTCCATCGGTGGTCGGGCAGGTTGCCCACGGCCACTGAAAAAAAAGAAAAAAGATTATTCTGTTTCCAGAGGCGTGGTGGGATCCAGCAGTGTGCATCCTGAGAGTAGAAGCAGTTGAAGGGCCTGCTGAGGACGAGGGAAGCGCTCAGAAACGTGTCTCATTTGTGATGAGAGCGTGTTGCACTTGACCCATCTTTGTATAGTGGTCCGCCATCAGTAAGGGATTGGGAACACTTTTGCCAGTTGATATTTATAAGAGATTCCTTTTCCCGAAGGCATCCTCTTCCGGGAGGAGATGAGTGGAGGTTTGTCATCAGTGGAAGGCTGTAGAAGACAAAGATGCAAGTGTTAATCCTTCTGCCCATCGTGACTAACTGATTCCTGCCACCACATGCATCTTCACGGCCTTCCCTGGGAGATACCTGATGTCAGTGGGCAGGCCCTAGGAGAAGAGAAAAGGAAGGGAAAGAGTGGGAGGAGACAGAGCAGGGGGCTTTATGAAGGGCTTTCATTTGGGCCTCCGTAGCCTCTGAAAACCTTTCCAGTAATACCGACTGTGTGTGTTTGTAAAATGCTATTTGTGTTCAGAAATAATAGAGAATGTCTCTTTAATATGCTTCATAAACAGTGGAGCATGTTGAGAGCACAGAACAGGAAAAGTTGTTAACTTCTGTATATTTGCCATTGTTGGAAGCCAGGGCGACCGTAACACGCCAGCCTTGGCTCCTGTCTGTGAGGCATTGAAGCGGTGTTGTGTTCCATCCGGGAGGAGAACACCCCTTCCTCCTTCCTTCAGAACTCAGCTGTCACGGGGACTGAGTGCCCTTTTTGGTCCTGCGGTGCTGGGGCCTCTTCCAGGGCCTTCACGGCCGTATCTCGGCCTGCGGAAGGTGTGCAGTGAATGTCTGTGGGATGACCAGGTATGCTGGAATCCGCTCTCTGTGCTGGCGTCTTGTGGAAGTCCCACTCGCCTCCAGGGGCAGGGAGGGCCACTGCAGGCTCGCCCTCTCCAGGCCCCAGCTCACGAGGAGCCCTTGGCATTCAGCCCTTTATGGCTTTATAGTGGTACAGCAGGAGTGTTTCCCTTTGCTTTGTTTCCCCACCCAAAACACAGGCTGCTCGAGGGCAGGGAATACGTGTTGGTACAGGTCTGTGTTTGAGAACTTCCTTGTTCATCCGGTGCAACAATCTCTACCGAGTAGTTTCATTTTTACCTCTTGAGTGACGAGTAGGTGCCATGGGGGAGCATCAGAAATACTCAAGATGTGGTCCCAGGCCTCAAGTGAGTAGTGTCTTATTTGGGCAAACATTGTGTACACATGTGGAACAGTAGAAGAATTTGGAGTTACATAAAGCAAATAATCGGAGAAGGCAGTGGCAACCCACTCCTGTACTCTTGCCTGGAAAATCCCATGGATGGAGGAGCCTGGTAGGCTGCAGTCCATGGGATCGCTAACACTCGGACACGACTGAGCGACTTCCCTTTCAGTTTTCATTTTCATTCATTGGAGAAGGAAATGGCAAGCCACTCCAGTGTTCTTGCCTGGAGAATTCCAGGGACAGGGGAGCCTTGTGGGCTGCCATCTATGGGGTCACACAGAGTTGGACACGAGTGAAGTGACTTAGTAGCAGCAGCAAAGCAAATAATAATAGCTACTATCGATGGAGTGCTTAGACTGTGCTTTTGCATCTAGATTTATTTGAGTCTCAAAACAATCTTGTTATCCCGTTATAGCCCCACCTTTTACATGGAGAAACTGAGGCACAGAGAGATTCAGCCACGTGCCTGAGATCATGATGCAGGCCGTAAGCTAGGGAGACGGGATGTGAACCCCAGGCAACCTGGCTCTGGAATCAGTGTGGATTCTCCCTAGAGCTTTACTTTATCAAAGATAGAAGAGAGAGCTAGAACTTGGCCCTAGTTTCTTAGCTGTACAAACTCTTTTACAATTTTAAAGTAGCATTCACAGCACCAGTGACTCTCAGCTGCAGATGCAATGCCAGATTTTTCAGGCAGAAGAGGTTGATAATGAAATGGTTGAAGGGACTCTATTTTGATAGGGCTGAAAGCACCAAGAAGAGAAACCGAATTTCGCATTTCAAAGCTGAGTGCGGAGTAGGACTCTGGCATGGTAGACTCTTGTCGAATTCTAGGACAGTGATTCACAAGGACAAAGGGCCGTGACTGTTTAGGATACTAATTCAGTGTCTGCTCATGTCAAATAAAACAGTACTGAATGAACTTGTTACTACCGTTCTTTTTAAAAAAATTTTAAACCCCTAGTGAATGTAACTTCCCAGGATGGGAGTGTCACGGAAGGCTTCTGGTGCCCATCTGTCCGGTTGCCTGGTCCTTACGTGAAATCTTGACCCACTTCTTCAGCTTGTCTTGGACAATCGAGCACACTCTTGGGGCCTGGAGGCCTCTTCCAACCAAGTTGTATTTCTCTGGTGGAAAAAAAAAAAAAAAGTAAAACAGCACTGGTGCTTTGGTGTGAGACCAGGAGGAAGGTCACTCGGAAGCCATGTGGACTTGGATGAGGGCCCGAAAACAGAACCCAGCAAGATGAAGGAAAACGCTATTCTTCGAAAGCCCAGTTTTGTGTCCCTTTAGTTGGGAAACGACAGTGTTATCTTGTGGGTGTTGGGCGCCGCCAGAGTCCACTGAACCCACATGACCCCGCTGATAGGGAGTACCGCCATTGGCCCTGGAATCGGAGGAGGAGGTGCCCTGGAGCAGGCCTGGGCCTGGGTAGCAGCTCTGCAGGTGCGTGTTCTGGGGGGCACATCTCTTCTGCCGGTGGGGTCGGGGGACAGCCTTGTAATTGCAGTAAGAAACGCCACCGTGCTGCTCTCCTTTTAACATCAGCTCGTATTCTGGGATGGCCTGTCAGGCGGCTGTGAATGTTCCCCGCAGTTGTGTTCTATTTAAGTATCCAAGGCTATACCGCTGGGGCTAAAAGAATCTACATGGAAGTGTTTTTATCCAGCTGGCACGTTAGCCTCAATCTTAGCTTCGGCCTCTTCTCTGAACGGGGGGTTTTTAGAGAAAGAGACAATGAGACGGTGATTCATTTGTCTTAAACCTGTCGAGCTGGGGTAATGGTGTCCCTCCTGCCCAGTTTTATGACTGAGCGTGGTCGAGTGGCACCCTGCCCAGTGTGGCGGTGGTTTAAGCACGAGTGTAGACAGAACGACCCAGGACTCCTTATACAGTGGCAGTCACAGAGGCCTCCCCCTAATCCAGAGACTGGAGCTCTTCAGAGCCAGAGCTGGAGGGGCAGCTGTATTTTAGGTCCTCAGGTGATCCTGGTACCCGTCATTGGAAGGACAAGCCCTGTATTTTATAGATGAGAGAATCAGGGCAGAGTTAAACGGCTTGCCCACAGCTGGCTCAGTGCTTTCAAGATTTTATCACCAGATAATGTGCAATTTCAGAGTTTTATGGCTGGAAGAAATTTTCCAGGGCATCAATTCTTAACTCCCTTTATGGCTCCATATAAATCACACTTGTTCATACCATTTCCAAGTCAGATACGAACACAGAGAAATAATGTTTTCTCAAAGCCCGTCTTCTGGCCTGGCCAAGGTAAAGATCAAAGTGTCAGCCACCAAAATTTCTTTATAATTTTAATAGATACTTTTTGTTAATTTCAGGAAGAGCAAGTTATTTGCAGTATTTTTTAATTATGTAAACTGTGATGCCCTGTAACATTTTTTTGGGAAACTATAGAATATTTAAAACTGAAGTGAAAGACTGAAATTTTTTATGAGTTACTTATTGTTCAGTCTTAGCGAGAATTTTCACTACTTTATTAGAGTTTCTTTTGTTTTGGAAATCTGGTCGATTTTTAACTGTTTGTTTGTTTTCTTTTCTTTTCAGGGCATCTTACCTTGGAAGCAGCAGTGTGGCTTCCACGTCTTCTCTGAGCTTAGAGAATCCTTTTTGCACCATGCCGTCAGTAGGGACAGAGAACCAGGTTGGTTCCTTCAAGACGTATCCCAGTGCCTTGGAACAGCAGCCGTTCCCAGAAGTAAATAATCATGGCAGATGCCTGTGAATAGACCGTAGGGCCAAGTGACCCGATATAATATTCATGGAAGAATGGTTTTAAAACTGAAGAAAAGGCAGATTTCAAGAAGGAACCCAATGCCGTTTAGGATTTTTGAGCGGCTGCAAGAAGATAGTTCTGCAAATACGAAGCGGCACGACTCGTGTGTCTTACGTGGTCTTTGTTGACCCATTGCTTTAGTGTGTAATGTTTGAGTTATCTTTTCCTCTACTGCTAAAACTGGTAATCTGCTTACAATCAGTTTCCTTCTGCGTGGATAGTAAAGTAGTTGATATAATAGGGGAAATGGGATCTTGTATAGGATGCTGGCCCCAGAATCACCAAAGAATTCCTCGAAGTGCCAGATGTCGAGGAATTGCCTCTTCTCAGTGATTGTTCAAACCTCTGTGACTTCAGGTTCATTTCCTTTATCTTCCCCGGCCTCTGTTGTGTCTGCTTTTTTCTTGCACGGATTTTTGGAAAAATCCGATGACTGTATTTTTTCAGCTTAAAAATAAGAATTAATGTGAATCATAGCTTCACGAGCAGACTTTCCTAGGATCAAGAGTAGAGTAATTGTCATTCTTTTTCAGAATGGTTCTTTTTTTTTTTACTGTTTTTATGTTCTGATTCGTTGTTTTGTTTTCTTCCTCTATTTTCTAGAGGGAAATGAAGCATGATCGTGATGTTCTGTTTGTAGTTTGGAGGAGCCCAGATGTAGAATTTACAGGAAATTTACATCGTTTCCCCATTATTGTCCCAACCTTGTTTTAAGCGTCCATCAGACTTCTTTTTAGCAATACTGATGTAAAGGCCACGTTCTTACTCTGCCCTTTCTTTCTTAGGGCGATAGGAAGAAGCAGGGAGTTCTCCAAACACCGATAAGCCCAAAAAGAGAAAAAGTGAGAGAGGAAGATTGTGTGATTAACAGATGAAGCAGTTGATCATTAAGGTCATTGATGTGTGTGTACACGTACGTGGTCAGTGTGAAAATCAGGGTGTGGGTTGGAGCTAAGATGGTTAACAGACATGCGTAAATTGTACTGTTTCCAGCTCTTCCAATTTTTGCCAAGTCAGTTGACCTCATCAATACTTTTTCTCCTCTGGAGACGATGGAAACCATTGTTCTTAATCAAGTTTTACTGAACAGAGAAACGAAACAAAACAGGTTTTAAAATTTAATAAAGCGAAATTCCTGAAACCGTTTGTCTTTTTTTTTTCAATATTTCCTTTCACAGAGGCTTCTTTTACCTCACTCCTTCTTTTGCCTTTCTGCCCTACCTAGTTATCACCTGGTCTCACTTTAGCATTTATTTCTCATCTGTCCAGAATTTCTTGTTTGGTGTCTTTCCTTCCTGTCTTCTTCTGTGACTCAGCCTCCCGTCGAGAGAACGCTTTCTGTTCTCTTTAGCCTGGGTCTCCTTGGGCGTACCCCTTCCTGGCCAGCCCCTCCGGCCTTTTCTGGTTCTCCCTGCTGGTCCCCGTTGCCCTCCTTGCCCCGCTTGTTTCTGCCGCCTCGCCTTGGGTGATGACTTCTCCCCCTTGTCTCTTCTGTCTGCAGAGCTCCCGGGTCTGGCATGGGTTCCCTCGAGCTCTGATTCCTGCTCGGCACGCTGCGCTTGTGTTTTTTCCTTCCTTTTCCTTTTCTGTATTTGCTCCATGAGCCTTTTTCTGTTTCCCTTGTCCCTGGGTGGCAGGCATTACTAGATGAATTTGTTGTCTGTGTTTGCATGGAACCCACGTCCTTGCTGTGTATTTCCTGGGTAGCCAGGGTGAATCAGTTATTATTAACTTTTCTTGGAACATTGAGCTTCCTGTGTTTTCTGCTTCTAAGAATTAGATTGGTATTCTAGAAGACTAAGCTTACTCCAAAGAGAGGGTAATCATACGATGCTGGCATTTTTAACTTTTTATTCAAGAGTTCTTGCCATTTCAATTCACTGCCTTGCCTTGAAAGAGTAAAGACAGGCATTCAAAGCAGGTTTGGGGGTAGGGGTGGGTGGAAAATGAGAAGAGAAAGGTAAATACCACAAAAGGACACATAGTCAATTTCTAGAACTAGAAGGAAAACTAAAACCACAAACCACAGACACTTAAGATTTACTAGGTAAAAGGTCCCCTTAAAGAATAAAAAGTATCAGTAATTCTGTGAACGAATGTTAATACAAGGTCATCTGTTTTTTTTTTTAATACTTTCAAGTTCTAAGACTTGAATAACAAAACAAACTTAATCTTGTAAATATTTTATTTTGAGAGACTTGATGTCTCCTTATGTATTAACCTGTGTCATTTTGTAACAGTCTCAAAGTGTCATTAATAACCAACCCTGTTAGCTTCTTGCCTGGGAAAGCATATAAATTGTATACTTTTGCCCCTTTGGACTCTGGAGTCCTGATGAAAAGGTAGCTTTTTAGCAAAATATTACGCTGTTGATGATTTACCTTGTCATATTTTTCCTTCATTCTTGCATGTGATAGGAGTGTGGCGCTGTGTGTGTAAACTACTGGAAGTAGACTGATGTAAGTACAGATGCCGCTTTATTAAACGTAAGAAAGGAAAACTCTGTAAAGCGCACAGTGTGAGTTGCACAGTCTGACTTTTCGAGCCCCTGAACTGTAGCCCAGCAGGCTCCTCTGTCCGTGGAATTCTCCAGGCAAGAATACTGAAGTGAGTGGCCTTTCCCTTCTCTAGGGGACCTCCCCGACCCAGGGATTGAATCTAGGTCTCCTACATTGCAGGCGGATTCTTTACTGTCCTGCAGCGTAGTATCTAAATACTCCTTTTAAGAACCACCCACCTAATGGAAGCTGATCGTACTCCATCTTCTTTCTGCCGGGGCCTGCCCTCGTTCTGGTGGTGGTTGTCAGGTATCTTGAAGCAGATTCTGTCATGTTCCTTTGAGCAGTTAGTAAAGGCACCATGAGAACCACTGGTAGGCACTGAATGTGTGTAGAGGTGCCGAGTGCGGCGCTGTGGTCTGAGGTTCCAGGGATGGGCAGGGTGTGGGCTCTTCTGTCCAGAAGCTCGTCACTGAGTAGGGGATTGGTGATGAGCGAACGATAGCAACACGGTGGGGCAAATGCAAAAATATGTTTACATAAGCAGCTGCTCTCACAGGAACAGATTACTTGAGAGAGTCAGAAAGTATAAGTCAGAAACCTCAGAATGTCAGATACAGTGTGTAGATAATGGGTGTGTGTGTTGTGATTATAAAGTCATCGGTGGTCCCTCCCTTATTACCTGTGTGAATCGGACAGCTTCCTTAAAGCTCTCAGACGCAGTGTCTCCACTTAGAAATGGGAAAATTGTCTCGTAATCTTGCACGGGTTAAAGGAGGTAATATGTCTAAGGGGCCATGTGGTTTCTGTGGGCTTCCCAAGTGGCTCTAGAGGATGGTCCCTTACTCAATTATTGTTTAAAATTTGGCGAACACAAAACCTGGTAGAGAACATGGGCGATGAGTGTACTCTTAACAGCGTAGATAACGCTGCTGGCCCAAACAGTTGGAATTCCCATTTCACATATGCTTTTATAGTTTATAGGAAAACTTACCTTATTCAAAACCTTATAGTCAATCTTTCACTCTTTTTTTTAAACCAGAAGTTTATTTCCCTTAGTCTACCTGCCAGATGTAGTTCTCAGTGACAGTTATTTCTTCCCATAAGTCACATCCATCCTCAAATTTAAGATTTGCTCACTTAAGCGTGTGTGCCATTAGCTCTTAAAGTGTCTAGCTAGAGTGACATCACTGGAATGGGTTCTTGTAACAACTGCCTTCAGAAAAGTTGGAGGAAGACTTACTGGGATGTGTTATAAAATCAGTCTTGGTGTAGTTATAATCTCAATGCCTGAATTTTATGTGAACCTGAATTTAGTTCCTGGATTATATGTATGTTTTTGTTCTTTCAAAAGGTGTTTACATTAACTTCTTTCAACAGAACCAAACTGCACAGCCTGCATTTTCTAGCATAGTAGAAAAAAATCGACAGGCTTCCCTGGTGGCTCAGTGGTAAAGAATCCACCTGCCAATGCAGGAGACATGGGTTCGATCTCTGGATTGGGATGATCCCGTGGAGAAGGAAACAGCAACGTGCCGCAGTTTTCTTGCCTGGGAGATTCCGTGGACAGAGGACCCTGGCAGGCTACAGTCCATGGTGTAGTGAAAGAGTCGGACACGACTTAGCACCTAAACAGTGACAACAAGGAAAAATTGGCACAGTGGTTTAATATCTTGCTTATGGTTGGATTCATTTCTTCCTAAATTAGCAGGTCTTAAACTACGGATCTTAGACCATATGATAAATCAGGCTGGGTTAAGTTTTAGCTGGAGACAAATGATTCTTCTGATCTGGGTTGTTTAGCTTTGTTATAAAAGTCCACTAATATCATGACTAGATTTGTCTATTCCTTTCTGATTTTTGTGTATTATAAGGCTTATATTTGGGATAATTTTTAAATATCAGTATTGAAATGGAACTACCAGCCCTGAATTTTGATCAAAATATATGTCTTGTCTAAAACATCTACAGTAAAGTTCATTGTTTGCAGTCGAGGGATTTCAATCAGTTTGTTTGTGTTTTATGGCCGGTGTTAATTTGTATTGACATTCCATTCACAGGTAGGGAAACTGTATTTCCATGGCAAGGGAGACTTTGGTGCCTTACTATTCCAAAGTTTAGCTTTAAGCTGGCTATGATCAGACGAGTGGCTTTCACTTGGTATTCTCAGCAGCAGCCTGTGGGCACGGTAATGTGTTTGTAACCTAATTCTTAGCAGAGGCTTTGGGACCTCGAAGCAGATTATGTGGCGTGGGCTGAGGTGCCGATCTTGTCTCTGAGTGCTCTCTGTTACAGTCTTTGAGAAGTGAAATTTTTTCTGATAATGTTTGTTTTTTCTTGAATTTTTGTTGTATTATTGTTATTGTTAACAATATCAGTTGCCCTTCTGGAGCCTCAGTAGGGTCAGGCTCTTGACATACATTGAACTCTTTGCTACCACTCAGATTAACTTCTAGTGAAATTTGAGGTGATAAAGTGTATTTTTGTAGCATATAAATACATGTTTATTTCGATAAATAAGCAAGTAAATGTTAGCTCAGTTCTGCAGATCTGTAGGCTTTTGTTACACTTTCCCCACTGTTAAAATGAGGGCAGAGGAGGTGATTAAACCGCCCAAGGTCACACAGACAATAAACGGTGAAACTAGGATTACACTGCAGGTCTGATTAAATTCCACACTTTCCGTCACTTTTAAAATGTTTGCCTTTTTAAAATGTACTGCCTTTTAAAATGTTTCCTGTTGAAAAAGTTAAAGTTCAGCTGTTTTATAAGTACATATTATTTTGAACTAGGATGGACTCTATATAAATTCTATGTGAGACGCCTAATTTTTCCCCCAAATAAAGCAACAGTGTTCTTGACTGTGTAGGTTAATGAGGCTCAATGTTAAATGTATCCAGTGCTCAGTGGAGAAACAAAATCAACTATTATAGAAAAGTACAAAGGAGCTGGTGAGAATCGCTAGGTCAGTGATTCGATGTATGGTTGGTCTTCCAGACTTTTTGGCATATAGATATGTGTATGTGTATTTTTTATGCCATAAAGGTGGTGTCATCTGCATATCTGAGGTGACTGATATTTCTCCCGGCACTCTGGATTCTAGCTTGTGCTTCCAGACCAGCATTGTGCTGTCTAGTAACTCATCATTCATTTATTATTTATTGGCCACCATTCCACAGCATCATGAATTGATATATCTTCATTAAAATTGTCCTTTTCATTTTTTTTAAACTAATCTTTTTATTTTAAAACAGTTTGGGGTTTATAGACTATTGCAAAGCTAGTACAGAGAGTTCCCGTTTCCCCTGTTATCAACATCTCACCTTAGCGTGGTGTGTTTGTCAGAACTAATGAGCCAATATTGGTACGTCGTTATTAGCCAAAGTCCACGCTTCCTCGGACTTCCTTAGTTTTTATCTCTTGTCTTTTTCTGTTCCAGGACCCCGACCAGGACTGCATGCTTGAGTCCTCACGTCTCCTCGGGCCCTTCTTGCCTGGGACAGTCTCCTAGACTTCTCTTGGTTTTTATGACTTAGACAGTCTGCGGGGCACACTGGTCAGATATTGTCGTGCGCCCCTCAGCTGGGATCTGTCTGGCGTTTTTCTCCTGGTTCAGCTGGGGTTGTGTGTCTAGGGGAGAGAGACCGCTGGGACAGGGTGTGGTTTTCATGGCATCGTTTCAAGGCTACCTCCTGTCTGCGTGACTTTAACCTTGGTGTCCTTGGTGTCCTGGCTGAGGGGGTGCTTGTCAAGTTCTGCTAACTTCCTCTTTGCCCCTTTGCCATCAGTGCTCTTGGGGTCCTGCTCCACCCCCTTGGGGCGGGGTGAGGGATCTCCCCACGGTGTTCGGAATCTTCAGCACGGGGCGTTTGTCTGCTCTCCCGGTTATTCATTTATCTAGTCACTGATTTATATCTATGCAGACTGATGGGTATTTACATTGCTGTTATAATCGGATACAGTACAATCGTCTTGCTCTAACGGCCCCAACTGTGGCCAATCAGAAGCGCTTTCAGTTGGTTCCTGTCTTCCTTGGCTATACCTTTTTTTTGTACGAATTTTTTTTGATGTGGATCATTTTAAAGTCTTTAATGAATCTGTTACAACGTTGTTTCTGTTTTCTGTTTTGTTTTCTGGTCATGAGGCATGTAGGGTCTTAGCTCCCTGACCAGAGATCGAACCCCAACCCCCTGCATTGAAAGGTTTAGTCTTAACCTTGGGGCCACCAGGGAAGCCCTCATACCCTGTTGCTGTGAGTTAATATCTTCCTCTTTTCACATAGCTGCTCAGTATTCCATTGTACAAGAATTGATAATATATCTAATCCCCCTTTGGTATTCCATTGTACGAGTATACCATGCTATATTTAATCCCTCTTTGATAATTTAGGTATCAGGTTTCTCACCATTGTAAACAATGCTGTGATGAGCAGTCTTCAAAAACTGTTATTTATGAAAACGTTGTTCGGATTGGGAGATCGTGTACACCTGTGGCTGATTCATGTCAGTGTATGGCAAAACCAATACAGTACTGTAAAGTAGAATAAAGTATTAAAAAAAATAAAGAAACATTAAAAAATTTAAAAAAAAAGCGTTGTTCGGTCATACTGGAGCGGTCTCTGTGTTAAACGGCCCCCAGTGTGAGGTCTGCAGTGGCCCCGACTTTCTTAAGCAGATTTCTGAGGAGTGAGCTTTTCCACCTGACCCGCAAAAGCGCTGGTGTGTTTATCACTGTTGCCGCCTCCCTTTTTGCTTTTTTTTTTCATGTGATCGGGGCGGGTGGTGCAGGTGGCTCCAGAGGTCCCGAAAGCTGCTTTGAGAATAAGTCTCCATGTCTCTGTCTCCGCAGCCTTATCTGTCAGCTGTGCCAATCTTGTTTAAAACTTCCATCCACTCCCCCCACCCCCACCGCTGTATTATCTGCATTGAATTTATGGATGGAGTGATGAAGGGCAGAAAGTTTCCTCTTGCTTTTTCTAAGCCAGACTGAAGCCAAGCCTAACTGCGTTACTGTTGTTAAAACCATTTTATTGCAGACAGATTCTCATCTTGCTCATCCTTGTGGTCATTGTATGCATATTCCTGTCTTCTGCTAACCTCATTCAGATTATCTTGCCTGTCTTTTGACAAAATCGCAGACCTTCCCTTTTCTTTTGTGAATAGGCTTTGTTATAATCAGCTTTGTTTTCCTCTCGGTTTGGGGTATTTCTGAATTTTGGCTCACTTTTATCTCCTATTTTCATTCTTTGAGCACCTTTTAAAGAAGTGTCACCCTTCTTCTCATTTCTAAGCAGAAGCTTAAAGGTAAATAAAAAATAACCACAGTTTCTCATTCTTTGGCCAAGTGCATCCAGTTATCCAGGGCTAATGTGTATCGTGGGTTTTAAATTCTGAGGTTTAATCTGTAGCATTTCGCCTACTCTGCCTGTTTTAAACTACCTTTTAAACCCTTCTTGATGCATAATGAATCTTCATTTCCTTAAAATCCTCTTTGCTTTGAGAGGTCTTTTCTTTGATGTCTTCGCTGCATGCCAGCTGCCTGACCTTGACTGCATTTCTTACCTTCTCTTTCTGTTTCCTCACTTGAAAGTGAGGCTCTTCAGCAGCAGCTGCCTCACTGGGCCGAGTGCTGACTGGATGAGATATGCTGTAGTGCCTGGGGTGTGATATTGCAGATACTCTGTGTAAGTATTCCCGCCATCTTTTCCTCTCTGGCTATCTGGCATACCGCCCTTTACTTGTCTATGAATAAAACTTTTCGTTGCTCATCTGTGACCAACTCTTTGTGACCCCAGGTCTTACAGAATCTGGCGGGACTGCAGCCTGCCAGGCTCCTCTGTCCATGGGATTCTCCAGGCAAGAATACTAGATCAGGTTGCCATTCCCTTCTCCAGGGGATCTTCCGGACTGCAGGATCGAACATGGGTCTCCAGCACTGCAGGCAGATTCTTTACCATCTGAGCCACCTACCATTAATTAGATTAAGGAAAACAGTTTCTCATAAGGAAGTTTAATGCTTCCTTCAAACTCATTTTAAACTTTTTGTCTTGAAGTGGTTATGGATTCACAGGAAGTTGTAAAAATACAGAGAGGATACAAAAGGATGCAAAAATATCCTTCACCCAGTTTCCCACAAAGGCAGCTCATACAAGAACAAAGACAGAAGGACCTCGGTATAACCCACAGCGCTCACTTGGATATCTCGTTTTACAGGCATGCCATTTGTGTGTGTGTAGTTTTGTACCCTGGTACAACCCACAGAGCTTACTCTGTCTCCAGTTTTACACACATGCATTTGTGTGTGTGTGTAGTTCTGTGTAGTTCCATCACGTGTGAAACTGAAATCCGCTCAGTCATGTCCAACTCTGTAACATCAAGGACTGTACAGTCCATGGAATTCTCCAGGATAGAATACTGGAGTGGGTAGCCTTGCCTTTCTCCAGGAGATCTTCCCAACCCAGGGATCGAACTCAGGTCTCCCACATTGCAGGCGGATTCTTTACTAGCTGAGCCACCAGGGAAGCCCAAGAATACTGCAGTGGGTAGCCTGTCCCTTCTCCATCAGACCCATCACGGGTAGATTCGCATAACCCACCACCACAATCAGGACACAGAACTGGCGCATCAACCCAAGGCTTTCTGCTTGCTACTCCGTAACTCTCCCTCTGCCCACCAGCCCTGGGTAACCACAATCTCTTGTCCAGCTTTATAATTCTGTCATTTTGAGAATATTATATAAATGGAATTATGCAGCACGTGACCTTTTGAGATTAGCTCTTTAAAGTCCTCATAATGCCCCTGAGATGCCTTCTCACTGTTCTGTATATCAGCAGTTTCTTTTGTTCTACTGCCCAGTACTGGTGCATGGTGAGGATGCATCACAGTTTAACCGTTTGTCCTCTGGAAGCACATTTGGGTGGTTTGCTGTTCAGTGCTATTACAATAAAGCTGCTATGAGAAGCCACGGGCAGGCATTTTGTGTGGACCCGAGTTTTCACTTCATAAATGCTTAGGAATACAGTTCCTTGATCAGACCTTTTTGGATGGGCTATTGAAAGCGTCTTTGAAAATACATGCAAATACCATCCACACTTATATATAAAGGCAATTTAAGTAATATACTTTGTCATTGTCCCTTGTTTTAAAATATCTGTATGAATTGTGGCATGCGTCCAAAGTATAGAATCCTGTCTTCTTTGTACTGTAATGTAATGTGTACTAAATAAATACTTCATTTGGCTAACGAATCCCCTTTCATATTTTATTAACATGTTTTCTCAGGTTTATTATTGTTCTCAGAGACTAAATTTGAGTGGGAGAGATGTTTCATATAATGGTTTCTCTAGTTTTCAATTTTCTGTGATGTTGTAAGATGAATTTTTAAAAATACCTCTAGATTAGCACAAAAAATCAGCAAGTCCATCATTGACTAATGTCTGGCAACATTTCAGATAATCGGTAGGTCCGTGCTGATGCTTTTTGCTTTCCAACATCATGTTTGGGGTCCTAAGATGTTTCATAAAATCATTGCCTCCAAGGTTTATAATAAATGATGAGTCATTATTCAGATGAAGCTACAAATACACTTTCGACATGTGAAGGGCTTCTATTGATGGTAGCCATGGATTTAAGTAACTTTATTAATACATTTGGTATATTGTCACCCTGCTTATTTAACTTATTTGCAGAGTACATCATGAGAAACACTGGGCTGGAAGAAGCACAAGCTGGAATCAAGATTGCCAGGAGAAATATCAATAACCTCAGATATGCAGATGACACCACCCTATGGCAGAAAGTGAAGATGAATTAAAAAGCCTCTTGATGAAAGTGAAAGAAGAGAGTGAAAAAGTTGGCTTAAAGCTCAGCATTCAGAGAACGAAGATCATGGCATCTGGTCCCATCATGTCATGGCAAATAGATGGGGAAACAGTGGAAACAGTGTCAGGTTTTATTTTGAGGGGGGGCTCCAAAATCACTGCAGATGGTGATTGCAGCCATGAAATTAAAAGACGCTTACTTCTTGGAAGGAAAGTTATGACCAACCTAGATAACATATTCAAAAGCAGAGATGTTACTTTGCCAACAAAGGTCTGTCTAGTCAAGGCTATGGTTTTTCCTGTGGTCATGTATGAATGTGAGAGTTGGACTGTGAAGAAAGCTGAGCGCCAAAGAATTGATGCTTTTGAAGTGTGATGTTGGAGAAGACTCTTGAGAGTCCCTTGGACATGAAAGAAGAGAGTGAAAAAGTTGGCTTAAAGCTCAGCATTCAGAGAACGAAGATCATGGCATCTGGTCCCATCATGTCATGGCAAATAGATGGGGAAACAGTGGAAACAGTGTCAGGTTTTATTTTGAGGGGGGGCTCCAAAATCACTGCAGATGGTGATTGCAGCCATGAAATTAAAAGACGCTTACTTCTTGGAAGGAAAGTTATGACCAACCTAGATAACATATTCAAAAGCAGAGATGTTACTTTGCCAACAAAGGTCTGTCTAGTCAAGGCTATGGTTTTTCCTGTGGTCATGTATGAATGTGAGAGTTGGACTGTGAAGAAAGCTGAGCGCCAAAGAATTGATGCTTTTGAAGTGTGATGTTGGAGAAGACTCTTGAGAGTCCCTTGGACTGCAAGGAGATCCAACCAGTCATTTCTGAAGGAGATCAGTCCTGGGTGTTCACTGGAAGGACTGATGTTGAAGCTGAATCACTCCAATACTTGGGCCACTTCATGCGAACAGTTGACTCATTGGAAAAGACTCTGATGCTGGGAGGGATTGGGGGCAGAAGGAAAAGGGGACGACAGAGGATGAGATGGCTGGATGGCATCACCAACTCAGTGGACGTGGGTTTGAGTGAACTCCAGGAGTTGGTGATGGACAGGGAGGCCTGGCGTACTGCAATTCATGGGGTCGCAAAGAGTTGGACACGACTGAGCAACTGAACTGAACTGAATAATTTGGGCCTCAGAAGTCCACATAAGGATGATATAAATTATAGACATTGGATAGAATCAACTGATTTGATCATTTTTAGCTTTCCCAAATACAACTATCTTCTAGCCTTAAAGTAACTGATAAAAAGTTCTTTGTAAAAAAAAATGGAAGAAAGGAAAGAGAATGAAATGTAGAAAGCAGTGATTCTTAATTGTTTGAATTATCTCATTAGCTTTAAGAATGGAACAAGTACCTACAACCAGGCCAGTTAAATTAGAATCATTGAAAGTGCCACCCAGGCACTGGTATTTTTAAAACACACTTCCAGGTAATTCTGATGTTTAGCCAAGGCTGAGAACCCCTGAACCAACAAGCAGCAGTGTCTCCGCTCTCGTGTCTTTGCTTTAGAATGGGCTGGTGTTTGTGGTTCATGCATGCATCTCCTACACAATAGAGTCGTGGATTCTGCATTCCTTTTATTTATGGCTCTGCCGAGATGGATATTTTCCTAAGGGGGAAAAAATCACACCTGTGGACTGTGGACATCTAGTCTACACAGCAGAGCTTTTATAAGTATAACAGAAGAATGCCAGTGACAGTCAATCACTTACCCAAAACAGTGAGAAGCTCAGAATCACCGAAAAGTCAAAAGGAAGTTAGATTTGGTCCAAGGCATCCCGTGGATGGAAACCTTTTGGGGACATCAGTATAGGTTTAGAAAACCTGCCTGAAGTGTCAGGGTGAGAGATCCTCTTTATAGATCCTGTGGTCAACTTTATTAGTTTCTTTTCTTTTAAGAACGTATTGCTTTGCAAAATCAGTATTTGCTTGTAACAAGCGAGAGTGTGCAGGGATGAACAACAACAACATCCATTCCTCCCCACCATGTTCACAGATGCGAATTCTTCTACACCTTTTCCTACACTGAAAAAAGTACGTTTAATGACATAAGATTTGTTAGGGTTTTTTTTTTTTTTTGCTTTTCAAGTAGGATCATCAGTTCAGTTGCTCAGTCGTGTCTGACTCTCTGCGACCCCATGAATCGCAGCACACCAGGCCTCCCTGTCCATCGCCAACTCCCGGAGTTCACTCAAACTCACGTCCATCGAGTCAGTGATGCCATCCAGCCATCTCATCCTCTGTTGTCCCCTTCTCCTCCTGCCCCCAGTCCCTCCCAGCATCAGAGTCTTTTCTAATGAGTCAGCTCTTTGCATCAGGTGGCCAAAGTATTGGAGTTTCAGCTATAGCATCAGTCCTTCCAATGAACACCCAGGACTGATCTCCTTTAGAATGGACTGGTTGGATCTCCTTGCAGTCCAAGGGACTCTCAAGAGTCTTCTCCAACACCACACTTCAAAAGCATCAATTCTTCGGAGCTCAGCTTTCTTCACAGTCCAACTCTCACATCCATACGTGACCACAGGAAAAACCATAGCCTTGACTAGACGGACCTTTGTTGGCAAAGTAACGTCTCTGCTTTTGAATATGCTATCTAGGTTGGTCATAACTTTCCTTCCAAGAAGTAAGTGTCTTTTAATCTCATGGCTGCAATCACCATCTGCAGTGATTTTGGAGCCCCAAAAAAATAAAGTCTGACACTGTTTCTGTTTCTCCATCTGTTTGCCATGATGTGATGGGACCAGATGCCATGATCTTCGTTTTCTGAATGTTGGGCTTTAAGCCAGCTTTTTCACTCTCCTCCTTCACCTTCATCAAGAGGCTTTTAATTCCTCTTCACTTTCTACCATAAGGGTGGTGTCGTCTGCATATCTGAGGTTATTGATATTTCTCCTGGCAATCTTGATTCCAGCTTGTGCTTTTTCCAGCCCAGTGTTTCTCATGATGTACTCTGCATATAAGTTAAATAAGCAGGGTGACAATATACAGCCTTGACGTCCTCCTTTTCCTATTTGGAACCAGTCTCAATACATTATTTGAAGCTTCATTTTCCTCCATAATAGCTCATGACTATTTCTCCAGATCAATAGATCAGATCTAACTCTTGTTTTCAAAAAATGAATAACATTTTCAGCATGTATAATTTACTCAGCCATTTCCCTGTGGATGGATATTCAAGATGAGACCTCCTTTTTTCCACCATAAACAGTGTTGCAACACATATCTTTGTATGTATAACTTTTGTATCTAGAGTATTCTTATAACCTGTGGTTTGGTTTTCTTCAGATTTCTTAGTTTCTGTATATCTTCTCTGATAGAATTAGTGAATTGAGGTCAGTTGAACTCCAACTAATTGGCTTCATCAGGGCGTTGTTGGGCATTAGACAGAGAATCAGTTATTTTAGAAATGGCTCTGAATGGATCCTAATGACCATAGGTATTTTACATAGCTCTAGAATTCCTAAGGTTTTACTTCAATAGGCCAATGGATGGGCTTCCTGGAGGTCCTGGAATCATCTGACGACTGAAAAACTGTGTACATGTGACATCACTTTGCCAACGATGGTCTGTCTAGTCAAAGCTATGGCTTTTCCAGTAGTCGAATATGGATGTGAGAGTTGGACCATAAAGAAGCTGGGCACCAAAGAACTGATGCTTTCGAACTGTGGTGCTGGAGAAGACTCTTGAGAGTCCCTTGGGCAGCGAGGAGATCAAACCAGTCAATCCTAAAGGAAATCAACCCTGAATATTCACTGAAAGGACTGATGCTGAAGCTGAAACTCCAATACTTTGGTCTCCTGATGCGAAGAGCCAACTCACTGGGAAAGACCTTGATTCTGGGAAAGATTGAAGGCAGGAGGAGAAGGGGACAACAGAGGGCAAGATGGTTCGGTGGCGTCACCAACTAGATGGACATGAGTTTGCGCAAGCTCTGGGAGATAGCAAAGGACAGGGGAGCCTGGTGTGCTGCAGTCCATGGGGTTGCAAAGAGTCGGACCCAGCTGAGTGGCTGAATGGCAAATCCTTGTGATGGCTTTCATCAGAATTTCAGCAGAGCTGTTCCCTCAAGAAAGACTGAAAACAGATAGAATCAGATGGTAGTTCTGAGCCTCAAGATTCTATAAAGGAATCTTTGGGACCACAGGGAACTTTTGAGTTTCCGTTGACTGCACATTTAAGTCACAGTGTCCTCTTTCTGTAAAGACTGGATTGAGAGAAGTTTATCTAACTTTCCAGATGACATCAACCTCGGAGAGATGACTAATGCCATACAGAGCAGACTCGGTTCACAATCATCTGGATAGCTTGTGGCAGCGTTCTAAATAAAATCAGCAAGAGGAAGCATCTGCAGGAGTCGAGGATTGGCTCACAGAGGCTCCTCCATCCGTGGGATTTTCCAGGCCAGAGTACTGGAGTTGGGTGCCATTGCCTTCTCCACCTGAGAAGATCAGCTAGAGTTTATTTGACCACAGGCCTCTCTGCAAGCCTGCCTGTGATGCAGCTGCTAAAAACAGGCGCTAGACCACACCTGGTGGTTGTGTTCACGCCTGTGACCCACGCTTCGGTGAGACACTAGCAGAGCAAGGAGATGAGCAATGGGCTGAGAAGTGGAGACACTGGGGATCCCCCAGGAGAGGGGGGGAGTTTGTTATTGGAGCAGAGGGAGAGGGTGCGAGAGAGCAGCGCAGATCAAGGACCGCCAGGACCAGAAGGTGGTTTGCAGAGCTTGTGCTGTGGATCTCAGGTGCTCGGTAAAATCTGATGAATGGAAATTACAAGGCAAAGGATTTTGACTCCATCTGAGCTCTAGTGAGGGCTTCCCTGGTGGCTCAGCTGGTTAAGAATCCTCCTGGAGTGCGGGAGACTTGGGTTCAATGCCTGGGTTGGGAAGATTCCCCTGGAGGAGGGCATGGCAACTCACTCCAGTATTCTTGCCTGGAGAATCCCCATGGACAGAGGAGCCTGGTGGGCTACAGCCCGTGGGGTTTCAAAGAGTCGGGCATGACTGAGCACCTTAGCACAGTACGCAGCACAAGCACCTGTTGACTCCAGTGATGGGGTGGGGCCCTGGAAGGTCATGACTTTGAGCCTGGTGATAGGTGGCCAGGACCAGGGCTTTGGAAGGGATCGTGCTGTGAATGAGAGGTTGTGTTCTAGGACTTCAGTACCCTTTTCATTGGATCATCATATTTCTTCTCTCGGGTACCTGAATTCTAGAACAGGAGAAAATTCTAGGATAATGTTGCAGGCTCTTTTAAAGTACCTTTTTTGATGCTTTTAACTCAAAGGCTACACGACTGCCAGTACAGGTATTTTTAAAGGTGCTGAAATGTTGAACTATAACAGGTTTTTATCTGAAACATGCAGTGCATAAATTATTCCACTGTTAAACCTGAAGTAACTAGTCTAGACTTGCAGTGTGTGGTTTAAGAGTTTATTTTTGTTTCTTTAGAGAGGAGAAAAGCCACATTCTTTTCGTGCTACAAAAAGAGTAAAAAAGGAAATTTCACCACTTCCTGGCTTCGTTGTGGCCTCCAGGAACACGGGACACTTATCTCCACTGGGCTAATTGTTCTGAATCCTGACTCGGATGATAATAGCTCTGCGGGAATTTGTGTCCTGCTTGTTGTCTACCCAGGCCTGCACCTGAGTCTGCACACTGCCCTGCAGAAGTCTGCGGAAGTGGACTCTGATACTCCACTTGGTTGAGACGCAGATCTCTCTTATTGTCGCTCAAATGATTGAAACAGTGTCAGAGGCCTTCAGATGGTAGAAATAAATAGCATCAAGTTTTTTAATATAAAGTTTTGAAAGGAAAAAAAAACACCCTGTATCTCACACTAGTGGTTTTAGAACAGGGTGGGAGCTGCTGCCACTTAGGACCAGGGTTTCCGCTCCTTTTTCTGGTGCCAGAGATGTTAGGTTAGGGGGTGGGCTGTGCCACCTGCTGACTTGGTGACCCTGCTCTCCCAAGTCTTGTTTGCTCACTTGCAGACAGGGAAGGGTAGCACTTACACCTGCAGAGCGGCACTTAGCACGCACTGGGGCTTAGCACGTGTTTAGGGAGCTCCCTAAACATTCTATGGCTGTGTCTTCCACTGTACCCTCCTTGAGCTCCTTTCTTTATTTTTCCTGATTCAGCAGATAGTGTCATTGATACGTCTTGTACCATCTTGAACGTGGCATATCTCAAGGTAATGTGTATATTCCCTCCCCTGCCCCTTCCTCCTCTCCTGCTGAACCTGCTTCTGCTCTGTCCTCCTGTCTCTTCTGTTTTGATGAATGGGGCCCGCTCACCAGACATGCTGGGGGCTTCCTCTCTGGGACTGAATTCCCGCTCCACCACTCCACAGTGCCTGACCTTGGACAGGCTCCTTAATATCTCTCAGTCTCAGCTTCTTCAGTGATGAATAAGATAGCAGTTCATCTTCTAGAACTGGGAAGACTCACTGAGATGAATACACGTTACTGCTTAGTGTCGTTCCTGACATTTAAGTAAGTAAGTTGATCACTTAACAGCTCTCAGCTCTCAAGCTGGAAGTAGGGGCGTTAGCCCGAATCCCTGTTCCTTCTCTTCACCTGGGAGTCATCAGTGCTACTGATTCTATCTCAAGTCTCCCTCCTCTTTCTGCCGCTGCTGCTGCTGCTAAGTCTCTTCAGTCGTCTCCAACTGTGCGACCTCATAGACGGCAGCCCACCAGGCTCCCCCATGCCTGGGATTCTCCAGGCAAGAACACTGGAGTGGGTTGCCACTTCCTTCTCCAATGCATGAAAGTGAAAAGTGAAAGTGAAGTCTCAGTCGTGTCCGACTCCTAGCGACCCCATGGACTGCAGCCCACCAGGCTCCTCCGTCCATGGGATTTTTCAGGGCAAGAGTGCTGGAGTGGGTGCCATCGCCTTCTCCCTCCTCTTTCTAGTCACTGCTTCTAGGGGCAGGATTTCTTCACTTGAATCCACTACTCAAAAGAGGTTTATAACACCTCGAACACATTTTTCCTCAGGAAAAGGCTTTTAGCTTTTCTTTTTTTAAGGCTTTTGACTTTTATCACTCACTTTCACACAGGTTGGTAACCCAGAAAAGGTTAATACTAACTACTGGTATAGACTCCTCTCTCTGTCTATATTCAGGAACCTGTAAATGGACATTCCTCCCCTGGTCTCTGTGCCTCTGATCTACTCTTTTATTTTTTTAATCTTAGAATATTATTTACTCATTTTTCATTTTTATTTGTTGGACTCACCCCATGGCGTGTGGGATCTAGTTCCTGAGCAGGAATTGAAGCCATGCCCTCTATGTTGGAAGCGCGGCATCTTAACCAGTGGACTGCCAGGGAAGTTGCTGTGGTCTGCTCTGCGCTCTGTTGCTCAGTTAACTTATTATTATTATTATTATTATTATTGCTCTTGGATCCTCATCCTGCTTGCTTGGTTGTGTTGACTCCCTGTTGCCTGCAGTGGCTGTTCTTATCCTGACCACATGCTAGAATCACGTGAGAAGACTTTTTAAAACACCAACGCCTGGTCCCCATCTTGACCAATTAATTGATACTAGCGAATACCAGACATCAATTCTGTCTTAAAGTTTCCCAGGAGATTTTGACGTGTAGCCAGAGTCGAGAGCCTCAGGGCGGCGTGATGGGGCGCTGATGAGAGTTCTCGTGGCCCGCAGGGACCACAGTCATTGCCTTTTCCAGCCTAATCTTCCGCCTCTTCCCCCGTTCACATCCTGTCACTTACACTCCGGGCACATAGTTCTTGCTGTTCTTAGCACAGACTCTGAGCTTTTGCGTGTCCTGATCGCTCTCCCTCAAATGCCTTCTGCTTTTTCTCTGCCTGGTCCTCTCCATCACAGACCCTCCCCTCCATGCCAGAGACAGTCGCAAGTCTCCTTGTGCAAATTCCTGTTACACAGGCCTTACGCTATATTAGTTATTTCTGTGTTGGTCTGCCATACCACACTGAACTCCTAGAAGGTAAGATCTTTATTTATTTCATCTCTCTTGGGCTTGGCACCAGCTTAAGAAGCTCCCTGAGAGTCTAACAAATAAATAAATGAAAGAGGAAAACCACAGCCCACTCCGGGGATCAGGAAATTTATGGGGTTGGGGAGCGTAAGTAAATATGGCCTAGCAGATGGGGTGAGGAAGGCTTGGCAGAAGTTTTATCCTCTAACATTGCTTGGAATTTGCTACAACCCTGCCTCTGTTTTATGCTTTCAGTTGGGTTTTTTTTTTTCGTCTGGGAAGCATGTGGCATCCCAGTCCCCAGACCAGAGATCGAATCCACATCATGCTTGTGGAAGGTGAAGTCTCAACCCCTGGAAGGCCAGGGAAATCCCCTCTACTGTTGCCATTTCATACTTTTGTAAAAAGGAAAGATCCGTGTGTATGTTTTTCTCATGTGGGACTGGGAAAGTCGAAACCAGCTTTGAGAATAGCCGCAAACACTGTTGAGCATAAAGTCACGTCATATTTGTCTCCTGAGATGGTCCGGAGATTTCTGAATGAGAGATGGAGTCAGCCTCTTTGATGATGGCAGCTGTTTATTTTGCCCAGTGGATGGTCCCAACTTAGTTACTGATTTAAAGATATCCTTATATGGACAGCCCTCCAGACGTTATATGTTTCTAATTTTGATCTCACCTCTGGCCTTTGTGTTTTAGCTGCTGCCTTCTCTTGGCTATTTTTAATGCTTTTTTTCTCAGTGTGTCTCAGAATTGTCCAGCACGTTCTAAAGAATCATAACTTAAATTTGATTGATTTCTCCTTTTCTTCAGTGGCCAGAATTAGTTAAATTTTGAAAGAGATTACTTTTCTTAAGTAATCTCAGAGAGACTCTTTGGATATTGTGCGGGAGGATGTTTGAGGCTTTATCCTAATTATTTTACTGAACACTGGCCCACCATTCCGCTCTTAGGAGAAGAGATGGCTTGTTTAACACTTATACAAAGAACAGTAAGTACTGGTCTGCTGCCATGATTTGCATGTACCTCTGATATGCTGCGTATCAACAGCTAGCATACTCTTTGTCTAACTGGCTGTTTATTATCCTGTAATCCTGTATCTTATCTTAGAGTTGAATAATGAGAACAAAAATTTTCTTATTCAAAATGGAAGTATTGGTTGGAATTTATTGACATGCTGCTCTTTTATGCATCCATCATCTTATTTAAAAAGAGGGTTTTTTTTTTTACTTTTTAAAATTAAACTATAGTTGTACAATGTTTTATAAGTAACAGGTCTACAGTATAGCAATTCACAACTTTTAAAGGCTTTGTTCCCTTTATACTTATAAAATATTGGCTGTGTTCCCCCTGTTAAGCCTTAAAAATCTGGATTTATCAAGAATTCTTCCTTTCAGGGTAGTTTACATGAAAAGATCTTAAGTAGTGAAACTGAAAAGATTAATTTTTAGTTAGTTTTTAGGAGCCTTTTTTAAAAAACAGATCTGACAAAGAATTGGGTGATGATCCCTCTCCTGGTAATTGGAGAGACAGGAATAGAATGTCAAGAGAAAGAATAGACCAAGTCTTACAATGTGAGCATTAAGGTCTAAAATGGGTAATTGTCTCCTGTTTCACAGTCTGCAATAATCACAAATACCCAGTACTGCTTGTCCACCCTTCCTTGTGTGAACCAGGGTCTCTGTAAAGAAGCTGGTCTACATGTTTCAGAGAACAGCCTCTTGGATTATTATAATTACTGGGCTGTTAGAGTTCTGAGAGCTGAGTTGTTAGTCCTTCTTTGCTTATCGCTGATATTTTGAAAAATGAGCCTTCATGGGAGCATTTGTTAAAATGAAATACAGTGCTTGAGACAGAATCACGTACATCTATCTCAAGAGATAGCCTGTGCTCCCCGTAAGAAACCTCCTGGATTCTTGTAGCCAAGTGAAGTTAGAATCTCTTACAACTATTTCAGCTCCTGTAATTTGCGGTTGATTTTGAACCACTTATTGCCAAAGTGACCACTTCTCATTTGTCTGGTTGGGAATGGACTGCATCCATTGACAACAAAAATATTAAAAATTAGAAAGTAAATTCTTGATTTCCCAACTCTCTTGGTAAACTGGTACCAAGTGTCGTGTTTCCCCACATACTTGGGCATTTTAAGAGGGCTTGGTGCCTTGAGAATAGAATATAGGAACCCTGAGCACTTACTTGAAATTATTATTTGTAAAACATTGCAGCTTTGGACTGCTGTTAATGAGAGTCCTTTCAGCTTTACCCTGCAAATTTCCTCTAAAAACTTTAAAAAGCCCCAAAGTAGGATAGATTCTCTACTATGTACAGGTGGTTCAAACACAAGTTCCTTTTCCTTATTATTTTATGTAGGTAAAATATATATTTTTAAAAATCTGTGCCAAGTACTGTTCTGAGTGCTGTATGTGCATTAACTCATTTTTACAACAGTCTGTTAACTTGCCTGTGGTGGCTCAGTTAGCAGGTAGTGAAGTTGGGATTCAGATGAACCCAGAAGGGTAACTCTTATAAAAGAACTTGCCTACAACCTACAGTCCTCAGAAAGTCTTAAATTTCAAGTTAGAAAGTAGGGTAACCCTTACTCTAAAAAAAGTTGTAGATGCTTCTGAAACAAATTTAATTGCTTGTGGATTGAAATAACAGAAATAAATATTAACTGATCACCTACCAAAAGATTTTGGAAGTTAATAGCTTGTTGCCCAGTTCTTAACAATTTTCCTATAATTGGATGGAATAAACTGAGAAGGGGGCATTTATCATTAGTGGTTCAGCATAACTGGTTAATTCAAATTCTGTTCACTAGTGCAGTTTGATTTGTGGTAGGTGAAGTTTTTACCTATACATTATCTGTGAAAAAGAGGTCGATAGGCAAATAGTATAAGATTGTAGGAAATGTTTACTTATTTCAGTGTAGCAGAATATTTTCAAGTATAATCTGTCAACTGTCTTTAGTGTTTTCATCTTAAAAATGGGAAATTCAGCTTCATATCTACTAGCTTCATGTAATAAAACTTCAGTTAAAAAATTTTCAGTTTGGATATATACCTACTTGAAGCCAAATTAGACAGGAATTAGGATTTTGTTAATCCACCTTTTGATTCACGTGGCTTAAAACCTTGTTTTTCAGGGCTTTTGTTTCCCCCCTGAAATCTTAGATTTAAGGTTTCTTGTTTTGCATTAGCTTGAATGCTAATAAATTATAGAGGTTCCGATGATACTTAATAAGCCTATGCATGTTTTTCCATTGAAAGTGTTTTTGTTACATGAGACATTAGTACAGCTTTGTTTGAATCTGACAGCCATGCTCTGTCTGTCTAGCAGCTTAGTAAGCCTGGCTTCTCCGAGAGAAAGAAGAAAGGACAGTCTCCAGTCTTTTAACTGAGTGGATGCTAATATCGGGGCATATATGACCCTGTGCTCTAGTACAGTGTGAACTTCAAAGGGAAAAAAACATACATATATATGAGTCTACCATCTAGTACATACCAGGTTCTGTCCTTGATAATACAGCTATGTCTGTATTTCTATATTCATGCACATCTGTCTACCTAGCTTGCTATGTATGCTTAAACATGTGAGTTTGTTTATTTAACAGAATGTTTGGAGAAGGAAATGGCAACACACTCCAGTACCCTTGCCTGGAAAATCCCATGGATGGAGAAGCCTGGTAGGCTACAGTCCATGGAGTCACAAAGAGTCGGACACAACTGAGCGACTTCACTTATATATTAAGCAACAGGCACTGTTCTGCATTCTTTACAAATATAATCTAATCTTCACAGTCACCCTATGGAGGTTGTATATTGTTATACCCACTTTAAAGATGATGAAACTGAGGCCCAGAGAGAGAATTAATTGCCCAGAGTCAACAACTAGAAACTAGAAGTGATGAAACTAGAAGAAGCCTGGGCAGTCTTGCCCTGGACTCCATGCTCTCATTGGACACTGTTCAACGTTGATTTGGAGAAAGGAAGCAACTTTATCAGTGGTCTAAACAGCTGTTAATTGACAGAGCTGAAACCCATTTCCCAGACATACATGGACAGACACGCATCACAGCGTTCCTTTTTCTCTGACTTTGCACATGTTGTTGGTTCTGTATAATGTTCTTTCCACTTCTTTTGCTGTTGAAAGCTTATCAGCAGGCAAATTCACATGTTACTTTCTCCAAGGTGCCTTTCTTGACTAACCTCCCCAGAAGATTCCTGGTGGAATGGATTTTTACCCTTTGGGATGCTTACTGATTACCCTCTTATATGGCAGAAAGTTCATATGTATGCCGTCGTGTCGTCTATCAGCTTATAAGCCTCTTGAAGGCAGCACTGTCGCTAACACCACGTTGTGCTGCGATCGTGGGCATCCTGCCATTTGTTCCAATCTTGTTAATGCTTGGGAGTTTGGAATGGCAGGAAGCAGTTGTTTAGCAAGTGTCTGTTAAATGGATGACTCTTAGGAATGCATGATGAGGATCAATTTTCCCCATGGACTTCTAAGATACTTGAAAAGATCAACTGTCTAAAATAAGTATTTAAACAGCAGCAGTAATAATGCTGCCTTTGTGTTTATAGTCCTGATACAATTGTTATAAATTATGCAGAATTAGCTGTTTATCAAAATCTTAAAAAAGAACTGTCTTAAACTGGCTGCTTATGTGTATATATATTTTTTTAGCTTATAAAAGTGCAGAAGAAAAAGTGGTTTATGCTTTGAACCTGTTTTCTCTGCTCACATGTGCGTAAATGGTACTCTTAATCCATTTCTGAAGTATTAAGATGGACTGAACAGCCATGAACAGGGCGTGCTGCAGTCCATGGGGTCGCAAAGAGTCGGACAGCACTGAGCGACTGAACTGAACAGCCAGGAACTCCACCCATGTAATCAGTCTGAAGGCCAGGATAGAGAATCATCTTTTAAAAAACCATTTTATGTGTTTATTTATTGGTGGCTGTACCGGGTCTTCGTGGCTGCACACAGGCTTTCTCTAGTTGCGATGCGTGGCCGTCTCATTGCTGTGGCTTCTCATGTGGCCGAGCGCGGGCTGCAGGAGTTGCGGCTCCCACCTCTAGGGCACCAGCAGGCTCAGTAGCTGCGGTATGAGGGCTTAGCTGCACCTCGGCATGTGGGATCTTCCCAGACCAGGGATCAATCCTGGTCTACATTGGCAGGCAGATTTTTTTTTTTTTTACCACGGAGTCACCAGGGAAGCCCGAGAAGTCACTTCTTTAGCAGAGAGCTGTAGCACTGAAGGCCACGTAGATTAGTCTGGCCAGAAATTTTGTTCAGGTTTCCGTGTAAAAGGATACAGAAAAACCTGAATGAACTTTTTAACCAACCTGATATTTGTTTCTAATTATAGGACGAAACAAATAAAGCTTAAACTTAACCATTTTGGCAGTTTCACATTCAGACCATATCACTGTTTCATTTTAGTTTGAGTAACATGCTGGTGGATATGACAAAGTAATTGTAGTAAGCAGAATTGTGGTTTTTTTAAAAAAGGAGAATTGTGCGTTTTTGTGGCACCCCACTCCAGTACTCTTGCCTGGCAAATCCCATGGACGGAGGAGCCTGGAAGGCTGCAGTCCATGGGGTCACTAGGAGTCGGACACGACCGAAGCGACTTAGCAGCAGCAAGAGTAAGATAGACACAGATTAGTCTGAGAGGGTTTCATTGGGAAGTGAAGGGATGGACTGTTTACAGACCGTTTGAAGATTATGTGTCTGTGAGCTTTTGCTGTGTAACAGGCCTCCTAATTCTGCTGCTGATGCTGCTGCCAAGTTGCTTCAGTCATGTCCGACTCTGTGCGACGCCATAGACAGCAGCCCACCAGGCTTGCCCATCCCTGGGATTCTCTAGGCAAGAACACTGGAGTGGGTTGCCATCTCCTTCTCCAATGCATGAAAGTGAAAAGTGAAAGTGAAGTCACTCAGTCGTGTCCGACTCTTAGCGACCCCATGGACTGCAGCCCACCAGGCTCCTCTGTCCATGGGGTTTTCCTAATTCTAGCAGCCGGGAAAGCAAGCCTGAAGTCTCATGGTTCCGTGGCCCACCGGGGTGACTCTTCTGGATGGATGGAGCTAGCCAGTGGGTCTCTGAATCAGCTGGCAGCCTGGCTGGGGCCGCCTGGCCTGGGGTGGCCTCCGAGCCTGCGGGAGCCATCGTCGGGCTGGCTGTGGTGGGGCTTCAGTGCAGATGGCAAGTCTGTGCGCCACGTGGTCTTACCCTCAGAAGGTTAGGTGGGTGTCCAGGGGTGGTCTCGGTGCCCTGAAGTGCAGCCAGAGCGGGGGCCGGCTCCCCCACCCCAGGCCTGCACTAAAGTCTCTGGCTTATGCTTGCTGTTGCCCCGCAGACCAAGCCCAGAGTCGGTGTGGGTCCAGGGAAGTGGGAGGTGATAGGGGGCTATTACCGTCCCATTGCCCAGACACAGGACTTGTGCGAACGGCTGCTCAGTGTCCCTCGGCTCCGAGCCAGCCCTCGGCTCCCAGCACGCGCTGCTGGTGTGGAGGAGACCTGAGCCGGCTGCCCAGGTGCAGAGTACAAGCCCTGGCTTCCCTGCAGCACGTCCCGATTATTTGGAGCCCCTTTCAACCTGTTATTCTCTGAAGCTTTGAACTGTCAAAGCAGGAAGCCTCTTGCCCTCCCTCAGTAACGTCCCAGTTGGGGGCTGTGGGTGTAAAAGCGGCAGTTTACTGGGAGCGTGTGCCTGGCGAGTGCCAGTGGCTGGGGTCCTTGCTGCCTCTTGATGTCACATCCCTGCCCCTGTCTTATGAGGCGGGTGGGGAAGTGGACTCATACAGGTCAGCTGAATTGCCCCAGGTCAGAGTGGTGCCCAAGGTCAAGCGGGCGGGTTAGGAGCTGCCTTTTGAACTCAGATTTTTCTGACTTTCCCCCCAGTGGATTGGTGATTTTTTTTGAGCACGAAGACACTGAGTACTCTTCATGCCATCCTCTGAAAAACTGGTGATCATGAAACGCGAACTTTTCCCTTTTTCTGCTTCTTTCCCACCCTGTCCCTTCACTAGTTGGACTAAATCACCAGGTTTAATTTGAAGATGATGAATACCTCAGAGAGGAAACTTTCCTGCTGGTTCCAGATATCCTTTTTAAAAATATGTTAGATAATTAATCTCTCTGTGACTCTTGGAGATTTCAAAATAAAATGCAGAATCCTGAGATGGCTTAAGACATATGTTTAAAATTTTAGGGGAGAGGGATAAATCAGGGCTTTGGGAGTAGCATGTACATACCATATAAATATATACATATATATACAGAGACCTACTATATATTAGCACAGAGAACTATGCCCAATATCTTCTAATATCCTGTGTGGGAAGAGAATCTGAAAAAGAATATGTTATAACTGAATCACATTGCTGAACACCTGAAATGAACGCATACTGTAAACCAACTATACTTGAGTAAAAAAGTTAATTCACATTCATGAGAAATAACCATCATTTAAGAATGAAACAGTGCCCCCTGTCTTGTGCGCTCCCGTAGTACGCAGCACAGAGCTGTGTCTTCAGGGTCGCAAGAACCATGTATGTGCTGGGTGGGGAGTGGCGGCCTGTCCGTCTTGCTCGGACGGGAGCTCCTGGATGGCGCAGAGGCCTCGTCTTTCCTGTCTTCTGGGTCCGCAGCACTGGGTCCCGGGGTAGGAATGTTCCAGTGTTTGTTACCTGGTCCCATACCTGGACTTTATGCCCAGGGACAGACTCTGTTCCGCTTTCCATCTCGCCTCCGTTTCATCTGTTTGCCCTCTTTTTAGTCCTTTCTTTCTCTTTTCTAAGTCATTTTCCTGCCATCTCAGTTTGTCTGAGTTCCCCAGCTTTCCCTTTCTCCCACCCTCTTATCGGCAGTTTTTCTATTCACTGTCTGGGTTTTTTAAATGTTTTATATTGGAGTATAGTTGATTTACAATGTTGTGAGTTAGTTTCAGGTGTGCTATCTTTGTGACATGTTGAAATGATGGTATCTTAGATATGTGGAGTTCAATTAAAATATTAAAATTAATTTTACCTGTTTATTTTTACTTTTTTAACATGACTGGAAATTTTTGAATTATAGAAGTAGCTTGCTCCAGAGGGTCCTTATCCAGGTCAGTTTATTAATGTGAGTTTTTGTTTTGATTTCTTGGACTGCTGGACTGGAGACCCACACATCACCTCCCCTCACTGGCACGGCTCTGCCTCCCTCCCCCCGCCCCACAGTGTGTGACAGGAAGGCTGTCCCTTGCTTTTAAATGATGCACAGAGATTTCTCTCTCCTGTCATAGGTGTGCCCAGGACAGAGTACAGTTGACTCCTCCGTCCTTCTCGCTAATGAAAAGGAAACAGCAGGGTGACTCAACGGACTCACTGGAAGATACACTATTTACTTTGGAATGTTTCAGTTCTTGGATCTTGGGACAGGTGTGGCCACTGTTGAAAGAGAAGCGTAGTCACGCTCAGCATACCTGACATGTGAGGAACTGGAGCACAGCCCAGGGTCCTTGCCTTCAGCGTCAGGGACGTGGGGTCCACTCCCTGTTTCTCTCTGATGCCAGATTCAATGCATAGGTGCTTATGGCGTATTGGCTTTTTTGTCTGTTGAGGCAAGAAGTACTGTTTGGCTTAGAAACTCTTTGACTGCACTATGACATAGTAAGTTAAGGATCACTGTATCGAAAATAGCCTCACAATGTCCTCCTTGGTGTTTCGAACTCCAGAGTAAGTTCGCTGTGGACCACAGAGAATTGATCGTACTCATCCGAGGTCAGCGGTCTTTGATAAGAACCAGCTTCTTTCCTCTGGGCTCAGGGTGGGGCGCCCCACTGCAGGGGCTTGAGTTGGGGCGGTTGATGAGCGCAGACAGCTACCATCTCATGGGGGGTGCGCAAGTCCTGGCTTCCGCTGCCTAAAGCTGGGCTCTGGGGGTGGAAACACCCAGACTGGCAGCCCCGCTTTTGTAAACAGGCAGGAGGGGGATTGTGCTCATGCCAGTGAAAACCAAGCCGTTCGCCGCCGCGTGGACCGGTGCTTCGCAAGGACAGGGTCAAGTCTTGCGGTTCCGTCACTTGCCTGTACCACAGTTGACCTGGGATTTGGGGAGCTGAGCAGAATAAATCTCCTGAAAGCTAAACTGACATATGACATTTTAAAATTAGAAAAACAAACAGCTCGACAAGATTTGCAGGATTATAGCTAAAGAGTTAATATGGAAGACATGCCATGGAGTGGTTAGGAGGCGGGGTGGAATAATCCCGTGTTGATTTAGCGAAAAGCGTGAAACGAGCCGTTGAATTTCCCTGTTTGCCCAAACGTTTAAAACACAAAATGGGAAAATGACATCTCCCAGAGATGTTTGGAGATTTGATTGATGTTCAAGGCGTGAACATCATGCCTTGATCTCTCTCATGAAGTACCCAATAAGAGCAAAATATATTATAAGAACTAAAATATCCACAACAAACTAGTGTGAACCATCTTGAGTAGATATTAAGGAGTTTGTGTCCTTGACCCAGGTTGCACTTACTGAGGCAGTTGTATTTTTCAAAGAAAGTTCCGTGTCATCTCTAATTTTCTTTTGAATATCAGGTGTGTACTTGGGGTCTTTAACAGTCAACTTGAGCTTCAACAGGATTTATAGATGGTCTGTCATCTATAAAGGACAGTTGACCAGTTCTAGCCAGCCAGGCAGTTAAATGCACTTCAAAATGCTTCTTGCGAAGGATGATGCTTTTTGCGAATATTTGAGATGTTTATTCTCAGTTGTAGTAAACCTGCATCCTCATAGCAACTCCTTGGGAGATGCAGAAGACAAAGCCAGAGAGCAAATCAATGAAATTAGTTTATTATGTAGCGAGAAAAAAATCTTTCCTTTAAGGTTCTTTGTTGATAGACTTATTGGTATGTGTCTTGAATGCCTGCTCAGTTTCACACAGTACCAGATCTGGGCTTTGGTGGTGGCACAGTGGTAAAGAATTCGCTTGCCAGTTCAGGAGACGCAGGTTCCATCTCTGGAATAGGGAAGATCCCCTGGAGAAGGAAATGGCAACCCACTCCAGTATGCTTGCCTGGGGAAATCCCATGGACAGAGGAGCCTGGCGGGCTGCAGTCCATGGGGGGTCACAAAAGTGTCAAACACAATTTAAGCAGATCAAACAACAGTACCAGGTCTGATCGTGCTGTGTAGATAATCTGACTGAATGTCCCTTGACTTTTTTTTTCTTTCTTTTTCCCTTGTGAAGAGCGCACAGCACTGCCACCTTGTTGCTAAAGTTTTGTCTGATTTGAAAGAGCTGAAAAATCCAGAGTGCCCGTGCTGAAAAAGAGCTCGCCCTCTCCGTGGGCCGGCACTTGTGAAAACAGCGAGGAAGGAGATAGCACCGGGGGACGTATTCAGTAATTAGCATAATCACGATGCTCGGCATTGTTCGCAGGGCACGCCCCTTGGCCGGAGCTCCCATTAAGAGGACACGCTGTTGTCCCAGTGAATAAATCCCAGCGCGTAGGATGCAGATGAGCGAGTTCCTGCGGGCTGCGCCGGTGCGGTTAATTTTAGCCGGGGGTTTGTTCTATGAGTTGTAAAACTGTTTACCCGAGGAGAAGTTAGTAAGCTGAAATGTGACTTCTCGGCCCCTGTGAGAGAAGCCTATTTTAGACTCAGACTGTGTTGGCGATCCGGAGAGCGGTCTCTGAAGGATTGCAGTCTCTGAAGGATTGCAGTCCCCATTTCCTTTGAAAGTTCTTGTAAGTATCGGCTGAATCTTTCCTATTTCTCCTTGTTCTTTTCGCCCTAAGGTCTCCCTCATGTTGCTATCCATTGTCATTTTATCTCTTGGGAAAACGGGGAACTCTGGGCTGAGTGCTTTAGAGGCTTCTAAGAAAGGTGGCCAGAGCTTTTTCCTTAAACATATCTCACTGCAGGAAACCTGCCTCACTTGATTTTCCCAAGAGAAAGTATTTGATTCTTACTATTTTTATCTTTGCAAAAGCAATCCGTGCATTGTTGCATACTTTATCTGTTAAAATATTTGATTAATGGAATGGTGTGTCATTGAGCTTTATTTTCAGTGGTGACCTAACTCTTAGAGGGGGAAAATGTTGAAATTGGACTCCTGATATACCTACTGTGAGCTACAGGTTTATGTACAGATGTAATGGGAGTGTCAAATGTAATTTTGTGAAATGTGTAGATAGTTTTTGTTAAAGGAGGATTGGTGCCTAAAAATGGACCCATTCTAAAGAGAAGCCCTTAAAAAATAAATTTAAGAGGAAGCCTTTGGAAAAGTAATTGAAATTATCCTCTAGAAGATTGGGTTAGGGATCAGAATTAACCAAAGGTCAGGAAATTCCCTAGCTCAACTGCTCTTAATTCAACAAGTCATTGCCAACTTAAGTTTGGACTAAGGAAAACTAAAGATTTTAATGTAGAATCATTTTAATTACATCTGAATCACCTGGCTTGGTTCAAAGTGTGTTTTAATTCACAAGACGCTGACTTCATGCCAAACAACTTGCTTATAACACAGAGCCTGGCAGGAATTCCTTTATCAGTTAACATGTATATTCCCTCCCCCACTTTGGGAATGTCAATTTTAATGAATCAGTTCTAATGCTCCCAGGCGTCAGGGTTCCATCCTCTGGGCCCAGGGGAAGGCATACCCTCAGATGCCTTTTTCCATTTCGAAAGCTTTATTTAAAGACTTCTTTGTTACTGTGTATTGTCCGATTTTAAATCCCAACAACTCAAGGTGCCAACAATGAAAGGAAATGTTTCAGGGTACATTTAGTAGGAAAAGAATGTAAAAGGACTGAGTGCTTGGTCTATTTTTGGAAGGAAACTTTTTTTTTTTAACTGAAGTCTTTTTATTGAGCAGAAGAGAAATTTGCCGTCCAAATTCATTGCAATTATCACAGAAAAGTCTGTAATGTCATCTTCAGCAGTTGAAGGGACTTTGTTTTAGGATTTCCTTTGGAATATATACTTTTATCCAAAGAAGGTAACTGTTCCTGTTCTTTTAACTCTTAATGAAGTACCATCAGAATCTCAGTGGCGTGTTTTTAGTCACACTGTGGTTGAGTGTTAGATCCTCCTCCAGCTGCTATTCAGCCACTCAACTGTAGTTTAGTCCTGCAAAAAAAAGCCGTGTAAGATTTGTCTGTTTTTAAAAAACTTAACAGAAGGATGTTTCCCAAGGTATTTTTACTACGAGGAAGCATATGTTCTTTTAGGAGGAGTTGCTAAAATGCTCGTAAACATTTCCGAGTATTTGTTTTCATGATTTATGTGCCGTGAGAGAGTGATTCAGGAGAGGAGGTGATGTCAGTGTTGGTGTGGGAATGTCAGGAGGGTTTGCTGGAGCACAGACCCTCCTCCTTCGACTCACCGGTGCCTGGGGGAAGGAAAGAGTCTCCCGGGAAGGTACCCTCTTGGGAAGAGACTCCGGACTGCTTGTGACCTTGACTGTGACCTTGGCCGTGACCAATCACAGTGAGCTCAACTCACAGTCACCAGCAAGAGGTCGAGATGCTGAGAAACACGGGCAGCTTTGTGGCCTGGGGAAGGACCCCCGAGCCCGTGGCTCCAGCCGTGTGTAGCCGTGTGTCAGACACGCCTGTGCTGCCCGTCGCCCCCCTGCACTTGACTCTGCACGTGTGTCCTCCAGCCCTGCTTAAGCTGCTCTCCCTGGCCACCTGCCCTCCTGTCCTCAGCCTTCCCCTCTTAAAATAGTCCTAGCCCCGGAGGCTCTGACAACTGATCACAGGAGATTGCTCTTCCTGGGATTTCATTCCTAGAGAAGAGCCTTCTGCTCTGAAGCTTTGAGGAGTTTTTGGGAACGCAGAGAGGCACCTTCTCTCTGGGTCCCCTTTACTGTCAGTGTGGCCACAAGGGAACTGAAATGATGTAACAGGTTGCCCTTTGGTTGGGAGCCCACTGCAGGTGCTCAGTGATCACACTTCTAGAATGTTCTCTTTCAGAAGGAAACCTTGCAGGAAGGAATAGGGCTTGATCCACTGAGTTTTCCACTGTTTCATCTGGCATGAAAGGAGCAGCGAGCAGAGGGTGTCTTCTGCACTGCGGGTCTCGGGCACAAGGCTATGGTAATAGGATCTGGGCCCCGGCAGGAATGCCAAGAGCTCCTAGACATGTTGAGAGGCTGTTGTTATTTAGCACGTATGAAGCACCCCCAGAGCCACACAATGCACAAAGAAAGCGTAGTTCGTATACTCCAGGAGCCCACGTGCTTGTGTTAGGCGGGACGCAGACGCAGAGCGCGGCCGACTTGACCCTGAGTGAACTGGGAGAGCCAGGAAGAGAGGGAGAAACGGAGAACACGTGGGGCGGGGGCAGGGGCGGGGGCTGCTCTCCCCATCTGAGCTCCTGCCTCGTAGGGGTCGGACTGCCAGCAGTGCCGCAGGGCCCTGCTCCCCTGTCTCTCCCTGCAGCTAGGGAAGGGGTGGAGGTGAGAGGCCCCCAGGGTCCGGTCCATGGCCCAGGGTCACTGAGGCGAGTCCCACCCAGGGAAGGGAATCGGGAGTCTCACCTGCAGCTGGAAAGTGCCTGTTACTCATCTGTAGAGGGGGCAGCTTGACACACGTGCACTCTCGGTTGCTCAGTCGTGTCCGAGTCTTTGCGATCCCAGGGACTGCAGCCTGCCAGGCTCTTCTGTCTGTGGGATTTTCCAGCAAGAATACTGGAGTGGGTTGCTATTTTCTTCTCTAGGGAATCTTCCCAACTCAGGGATCGAACCTGTATCTCCTGTGTTTCCTGCATTGGCACGTGGATTCTTTACCACTGAGCCACCTGGAAACTCCTGTTAGCTCCATTATTACCCCCAGAAACATCCAGAGCACCATCTAGCCTATGCATGAACCACCTATACGTTCAAACATATCATAAATGTAAAGAGCATCTTTCTCCATACAGTGATATTTGGGTAGAAATCTGATATTTGGGTTCCAGACTTTCTCTCCCTCTTAAAAACTGATACACAATTGAACAGGTTCCTTAGCCCAGTTGGGGATGTTGGGTCAACTGTTACGTTAGTTAGAGAAGTTTGAGTTAGTTAGTTAAGTTGAGCTTCTTGGCAGAAAGGCGTTTCTGAAGGTCAGCCCGGTGTTACTGCCGCCCATAAAGGAGTCAGGATGGCATGAATCAGAGGGCACTCATAAGGCAGGCGCGGGTGCGAGAGATTAATACCCAGGAGGATGTGGTGTGAGTCATTTTCCCTTTATGTTCAACCTCATCCCATCTCTGACTAAGGCTCCAGGCCTAGTTCACAGCCCTGCAACTAAAAGGGCTTCAGAGAGAGCTCGACAGAGAACCTCAGAAATGATTAAAGGGTTGAAAAATGATGCCTATAGATGTTAGGAACTTCTGTTATTTAGCCAGGTGGGGAAGAAAAACTACCAGGGAGACTCTTGAATTGTTATTCCGTCACCTGTATTCCAGAGCCAGGGGACAGAGGCCAGTGTGTGTCCAGCTCTGTTGAGGATGTAGCACTTGGCCCCGTGATGGTTAGGGTAGAACCGTGGTTGTCATGGTGCAGCCAGCCTTAGCCCCACCTGGGAGCTAGTGAAACATGCACATTCTCAGGTCCCACCCAAGACCCGTTGATTCAGAAACTTTGGGGAGGGGGCAGGGCCCAGCAATCTGTGTTTTAACTCACTCCCCAAGTGATTCGGATGAAGGTGGAGGACCCCTGGACAAGGTGCACAGAGAGAAGAGTGTTTAAAATGGGGAATTGGGGTACTGGAAGAGGTAAGCTCTTTTCCTGAAGCCGTCGAAACCTGGGTTTGCAGGGTTTTCAGTATTCCGTCTGAAGTCAGGAGTTAGACGACCTGTCCGAGTCCCCGCCAGCCTTCCATCCTCTCTGCATCTCCTGTCACTTGGAGAAGACTAATAATTAGCCAGAAGAGTTTTACAGTTACTTCTGTGAGCTCAGTAGTTAGGACCCTGCCCACGCCAGATGGGGAGCAGATGAGAGGCCGATGCAGTCGCGCTGAGCCGTCAGGTGTCGCCGTCTCTGCTCTGTATGGGGGCCCCTTGGTGTTAGCCCGTGGCTCCTCCAGGCTGCTGTGACAGTCCCCATGGAAAGGGGGACTCGTCTCCCTTGCAGAGCAGGGAGGCTGGGCGGGGAGTGTGGCCCTACCTCCCATCTGTGTCCCTTGCACTGACCCATGCTTGCACGGGGCCTTCCATCTGACACCTGGAGGCTGCAGACAGGGGCACCTCGATATACTGTGTTCGTGGGTCTCCCCCGAGCTGGGGCGTGGGGGCCTGCTTACCCTGTTGGTTTACATCTGCAGCAAACAGCCAGCCAGACACATAGTAGGCGCCTCACACAAATAAACAGTGAGTCATTCCATTATAGTGTCCAAGGCCACAGGTGCCCTGCCTCCATCCACGTGATGAATGACCTGGAGTCGGGCGGCTCGCCGTTCCGGCCTCCCCAGTCCAGATGCTCCCTCCTAAGCGTCCTTCCCTGCCTCCATCTTGCACGTAATACAGATGCATCTCAATTTTGTGGTCTTTGCCCTTTTGTACATTCTTCCTGTGTGATTTGCTTGAAGGAGTGGTCTGGGGTGGAAAGCAGAAACTGCAGAGAGTGGGTCTGTCTGTCTGTTAGACCCTGTATGGCGTTTGGGACAGTCAGCGCTCTCTGCGATCCGAGTGGAGGAAGGGTTCCTTGAGGACATGTTCTGACAGTGCTGCCTAGAAGGTGTCACGGCAGGAGTGAACTGCTGTCCCCAGGAGGTCGTGTCCAGCCTGGGCCCGGCCCAGAGGCCTGGAGCTCAGCCCTGAGAGCTGGAACGGGGGCACCCTCAGCGTTTATTCTCAGTTACACATTTGCAGAGGATTCCGCATTCCTGCAGGTGAGGGCAGTGTGGCACGGACCCCAGCGTGCCCTGTCATGGGAGACAGAGGGTGGAGGTGGCAGGAGCATTCTGTGAGTTGTCACCAAGTCCTCAGACTTTGTTACATTGGAACAAACTGACTTCTCAGATGTGAGGGCGTGTGCACCATCATGTCCCACATCTGTGTCACGTGTCACGCACACTGTACGTGAGGCCTGGTCCATATTCTGGTCGCATCCAGAAAACACAGGTTTTATCTCAGCAGTTCAGAAGCAGAGACGGCCGACTTTGAACACCTTGGATCTGCCCCTGAACTGAACACACTGTCTTTTAAACTCCTGAACTCTCAGTAACTATACATCCAATAGAGGAAATGCCCAGTGGCTAGCTGATTTGGTTCTTCACGATAGCAGGCAAAGGCTATTTTCGTTTCTATACAAAGAAAAGTGATGGAATAGTCTTTCTTTGGGTACTTTCACCCTGGCAACAATAATTTTGTTTCTAAAGTCAGTCGTATCTAGTCCACAGATGTGTCATTAAAGATGAGAATGGTTAGGTCATTTGGGATTAGCTTTATCTCATGGCAGTTGCTGAATCAAAAAATGTAACTACTTTGAAAGGAGAGAAAAGGAAAACTCCTTAGTTTTTAATTAGAAAGAATTAACGACTTAACAATTCAAAGATCCCCAGAAACAACCTAATAAGGTGCATGGACCGTAGCCTGCCAGGCTCCTCTGTCCATGGGGTTCTCCAGGCGAGAATACTGGAGTGCGTAGCCATTCCCTTCCCCAAGAGATTTTTCTGACCCAGGGCTGAAACCCGGGCCTCCCACATCACAGGCAGGTTCTTTACCATCTGAGCCACCAGGGAAGCCAGATGATTTATGGTCCTTCCCCATAGCGCAGCACGCTGCAGCCGTTTGAAACGGTGGTGCTGGGTATGTATGGAGTGGGACTAGCAGGCTACAGAAAAACGTACACGTCAGCTCCTGTTTCGAATGGAAGATATTTTAAAATGGGTATTCGTAGCTTTAATTCCTTTCTTAAAAGGAAGGCATTTATATGCACATAAAAAAGAATCAGTTCAGTTCACTCGCTCAGTCGTGTCCAACTCTTTGCGACCCCATGAATCCCAGCACGCCAGGCCTCCCTGTCCATCACCAACCCCCGGAGTTCACTCAGACTCCTGTCCATCGAGTCCGTGATGCCATCCAGCCATCTCATCCTCTG
>SJYC01051481.1:0-28073 GCA_006408675.1 Madoqua kirkii | reverse complement strand
GCCAGAAATTGCTAGATGAGTAACCAAATGCAAATTCATTTTACTGTATATTTATTCTTTAAAAAGTAGTTATTAATTTAAAGATATTCTTATATATGTATTTTAAATATATTTTTTAAAAATTAAAATAAATGTCATGCATCAAAGATTTGTGCTACAGATGCTAAAACATAGTCTTACTTCTTCACTTCACTTCCAAAATGGTGATTTAATTATGAGCAAAGAATATAAAAATAAAATTTAAGTTGACATTAGAGCCCAGAGAACATTTAAAGTTGAACAGGAAATTGATCATAGTTTGAAGATAGTGAACTATAGACATTGAAATTGAGTAATCAGATGTACCCACCTTCAAAGAAATAATAAGCAGTATTTCCTGTACTAATAAATATAAAACAATTTGTAACCTACTTTATAGTACTATAATGGAAGAATCAGATAATAGTTCCACTTCCTTTTCATATTCTCTTTCACCTCAAAACTTTCCCAGAATACCTAGCAAATATCAATTTATCAATTCATTCAAAATTACTTTCAAACAGATGAGGACAGACAAGATCCTCTCACTCTACTCACCACTGAATTGAGACTCACTAATATACCCTCCACATTTCACAATGATGTCTAGATTTTTAAAAGTTCTTTTGCTTTACGGAATTGTCATTCATAAAAATAGACCAAAAGGACCACAAAACTGTGTGTATATTACACATGGAACTTAAGCACAACGGATCAGAAGCCATTATTTTCTTAGTGGGCATATGACTACAGCCATTGCAGAATTATCTCTATTTCTGACTATCCCCTTGCATTCAAGCTGAGTGATGCCACTGTTTTCAAACAAAAGAGTTAATCTCCTGTCACCCTATCTGTGTCAACTAGAGCCAGCAGTTACCAACTCCAAGCTATGGATACATGCACTGAAATTCTTGACAACATGCTCTACCTTCTTAACCCTTCTCATTTCCAACTGTCAAGACTCATCTTTTTGAGCAAGGGAGTTAATCCAGCACAGACGGTTTTATCATCTGCTGGTGATATTCATTTTGGGTTTTGTTGCTTAGGTTTACATAGACAAAGAAAGTTTTAAAGAATACAGATGTAACGTCAATGGCACACTTATTGCAGCTACACAATAGATTGGACGTAAGAATGACTGTGAACTTCTCTGGGGCTGGCCAATATGCTGATGGTACTCGTTGGTAGCTAGTTTTCTCAGTAATAAACCCTTAGGCAGGAAGTTGTCAGGAAGTATACGTGAGGTAAATGAACAAATATAACAAAACAGAAACAGTGTCATAGATACAGACAACCAACAGATGGTTGTGCCAGAGGGGAAGAAGGAAAGTAGAAGAAAGAAATAGGTAAGGGAGATTAAGAGGTACCAGTTAAAAAATATGTGCAAAATGAGTATGAAATGTACGGTATGGGAAATATAGTCAATAATCATGTACTATTTTTGTATATTGATAGATGGTAACTAAAAGTAAACCTACTGTGATGATCCTTTTAAAATGTGTAGAAATACTAAGTCATTATGTTGTGTAACAGGAACTAATGCTGTGTTGTACAAGCAAATAAACTCATAGAAAAAGAGATCAGATTTGTGGTTACCAGAGGCAGGGAGGAGGAACTGAATATAGGTAGTTGAAAGGTAAAAACTTCTAGTTATTAGACAAATAAGTATCAGGGATGCAATGTACAACATGATTAATATAATTAACACTGCTCTATGTTACATATGAAAATTGTTAAGGGAGTAAATCCTTAGAGTTCTCATCACAGGGGAAAATATTTTTTCTATTTATTTAATTTTGTATCTTCATGATATGATCAAGGTTCACTAAACTTACTGTGGTAATAAGTTTCGTGATATATGTAAGTCAAATCATTATGCTGTACACCTGAACTTTATACAGTGCTATATGACAATTATATCTCATTAAACTTGGAAGACAAACCAATTAAACAGAAACATGAGATTCCTCCTTTCACTTAAATAGTTAGAGGCCACTGAGGCTATTAATTGGACTAATTTCACTATTGTTGTGTCCAGAGAACAGGGATGCCTCAGGAGAGGAAGAAAGAGAATCTGTTGGTTGGTAGAATAGTCACATACATTTATCAATTATATTCATGGCCTTTTCTGGATGGGCTTCATGGTGCCCCAAAACAATTATTAATATAATAGTTACATCAAAGGTAGCTGATTACCAGTCACCACAACAAATATAATGATAATAAAAGTGTGAAACATTGCAAGAATTACCAAAATGTGACACAGACAAAATGAGCAGATACTGTTGGGAAAATGGCACTGATAGACTTGCTAACCAGAGGACGGCCACAAACCTTCAGCTTGTTAAAACAAAAAAAGAAACACTATCTCTGAAGCATGATGAAGCAAAGTGCAAGAAAACAAGATGTGCCTGTGTTATCAATCCCTCCTTCCCATAGTAAATCAGTAACTGTGAGTAGCTTTTAAGGTGAGGACCACTGGAGTGGTGCTAGACGCTGTGTCCTGAGCAGCCTCAGGTAAACCTTAGTTAGGGATCCTAAGAAAGGTGCCAGATGCTGTGTCCTGAACAGCCTGAGACAGATCTCAGTTAGGGATCCTAAGAAATATGCCAGACTACCTTTGCTTTAGTTTTCCTTTTTAGTTTGCTACTTTATTCAAAAATGTCCTCAGATGGCAACCCATCATTCTGCCTATTTTCCTACTCAATGTGCCTCATGCTAATCATTTACCTCCCAGATGCTCTAGGTGCCAGAATCCTTAAAAATTAACTCCTTTATGGATTCCTCTCTGAAAGTCTCAGGGAAGAAATTGCACAGTAGAAAAATTCATTGTTAATTGTATTTTAGAGCCAGCAATTCATTCACTTAATCCCAAACTATTTAGTAAAGCTTTACTGTTTTTATTAGTTGTGCCTAATCATAAACCTGCTGCTGCTACTGCTAAGTCACATCAGTCGTGTCCGACTCTGTGCGACCCCAGAGATGGCAGCCCACCAGACTCCCCTATTCCTGGGATTCTCCAGGCAAGAACACTGGAGTGGGTTGCCATTTCCTTCTCTAATGCATGAAAGTGAAAAGTGAAAATAAAGTCGCTCAGTTTTGTCCAACTCTTTGCGACCCCATTGACTGCAGCCTACCAGACTCCTCCGCCCATGGGATTTTCCAGGCAAGAGTACTGGAGTGAGGTGCCATTGCCTTCTCTGAATATTAAACCTAGATAGCATATTAAAAAGCAGAGATATTACTTTGCCTTCAAAGGTCCGTCTAGTCAAGGCTATGGTTTTTCCAGTGGTCATATATGGATGTAAGAGTTGGACTGTGAAGAAAGCTGAGCACCGAAGAATTGATCCTTTCAACTGTGGTGTTGAAGAAGACTCTTGAGAGTCCCTTGGACTGCAAGGAGATCCAACCAGTCCATCCTGAAGGAGATCAGTCCTGAATGTCCATTGGAAGGACTGGTGCTGAGGCTGAAACTCCAATACTTTGGCCACCTCATTCAAAAGTTGACTCATTGGAAAAGACCTTGATGTTGGGAGTGGTTGAGGATAGGAGGAGAAAGGGATGACAGAGGATGAGATGGCTGGATGGCATCACCGACTCAATGCACATGAGTTTGTGTGAATTCCAGGAGTTGGTGATAGACAGGGAGGCCTGGTGTGGGGTCACAAAGAGTTGGAAACGACTGAGTAACTGAACTGAACTGAATCTTAAACTCTTCAGAAATAAAACTAAGAAAGTATGCAGATCAGTCTGGTTAATTCAGAGTATTCATTAGGAAAATTCTATAAGAAAATGCAACATAATAAAAAACTAAGATACAGTCAAGCATTGTATGTGGTTCAGGTAGATAGAAAAATTCCTTGACAATATAGCTAATGTGAAACTTAACCTCATCTCTCTATTCAAATTCTTTGACACAGAATTATAACTTGAAGCCCCAGAGAGTTTTAAAAAAAATAGTATTTTCAAAGTTGCTGAACATCACAATATCAAATGGTTGTTTGAGAAGTTATTTTAGGCGGTACTAAAAACATTCCAGGCAGATGAAAGTATACATGAATCTTAACTATTAAAGATGAACCATATCTCCATAGCCAGAGTAAGAGAATGCCATCATTCCACTAGACAATGGTTCTTCAATTTTTATAAGAAATCTTGACTGTCCAAGAGATCCACACTCTAAATTTTTCTATCAGCCATTCAATATTTCATCACCCTCATAGCAATTAGCTTTGGGGAATGTCAACAGTGAATTTGGGATTATTTCCATTCCCTGGGATTTCTACAAAATACATTCTGTTCTTCCTGTTGTCCACTTGGTAGCAGAGGACAGAAGTTTCTTTGATTGGACAGAAGAATAGAAAAAGATTGACTATCATAGGGACTTTAGATTCACCATGAAAAAGAGAGTTGTCCAAGATAAAATATTTTTATTTTTTAAAAGATACTAAATATAGTTGATGCATGAAGATTTGCTACTAGGTTGAGCAGATTCTTTTTTTTCCCCCTCCAGTTTAATTAGTTTAGAGTGATAAGAAGGCATCCTAAAAAGACGGCTTGAAGATTTGTTATTTTAATTAGCCAAATGTGTAAAGAGGAAAACCATCAACTAACATGAAGAAAACTGAAGGCAACTTAAGCAGTATCAAGAGGAGATAAGACCGTCTCACCAACAACACAACACTAAATTAAGAGGTTTATGGGCTAATGCAGACTCATAAAACAGCTAAAAATGTCCCCTGCCTTTGTACATGAGTAAAATACTCTGATACTGGTATCTCTGTGAAACAAAGTATAGTCGGCCTCTATAGTAAAGCTACTTAAATAACATCAAATGGTAAAGAAAGACACCATGCCAGCTGTCCAAAGTGTATGCATTGTATATGCTGATTTAGAAATGATACAGAACATAAATACCAATTAAAGAGAAGTGGGAGAGAAGTAAAATATAATTTTTGTATTATCGAACTCAAGCATTTAGAAAGAACTTGATGCTTCTTATGGCTAGAGCGTCAAATAGTTCACATGATTTAGGTTACATTTTATGTGCATAATTTGAGATTATCATAGATATGTTTTTCATATTTGGCCCAGGTTTCCTTTGGCTCAGATATTTTGAGCGCTTTGTGTGCCTGGCTTCTTGCTTTCACATTGTGCTATGTCTATTTTGTGATCTGTTATTAGTAGTATCAATTGGAACTCAGGCAAACTTTTATATAAAATGAAGCCGAGAAATGAAAATCGTCAATATCTTTTAACTGTTAACCCAGGCCTGAGGTAGTCTGCATAAGCATCTGCTCTGCATTTCTAGAAGTAGCTGTTTTTCTACCTTCCCTCTCTAATTACACCTTCTGGGAGACAGGAATTTGTACCATTTTGCCCTTCATTTGCATCATCACAGCAACTCTAGCCTTCATGTCCCTTTGCCTGATAAGTTGCAGGGTTTTGGTTTCTGCTCACTGATTATTCAGCCAGGCTCGCCTCTCCTTGGCAGGCTCCAAGGACGTTCTATTCTTCCTCCAGGCCTAAAGCACACACTTGAAAAGACCCGTCCTGCCTTCCATCCTACTCAAACAGTAGTGTGTGACATGCTCTCAGCCCAGTTTCACCTTTCCAAAGACTGAAGAGTGCCTATGTAAGGACTAAATGCATGGACTTCTTGTTGGAGGCTGAATACACCCTCGCGTTCACTTGAGAATTAACCCTTGAGAATCATACCTTGCAGCTTACCTGTGGATCTGGCTTTCAGAGCAGATTCATTATTTTTCATATTTGACAGAAGTGGTAAGATATTCAGTGTCTTTCCTAGGGCTATAGGAGTATGCTTCTCAGTATATGCACATCTAGGGCATTTCATCAGCTATTTGTTTGAAGTGTTCCATTGATCATAAAAATGATGCTTAATCTAGAAATGTTTAGCTTATAAATTCATACATGGAAGTTAGATGGGACTGCTCTGAAAACTGGAAAAGAACTAACTGAAATTCTAAAGAAATCAGGTTGATGTAGTACAAAGTGCAGTCTTTGGAGACTGTCAATTAATTATCTGCAAATGTACATAATGTAAATGCTTAAACAGGATGATTTAACTGAACTACTTAGATCATTGCAGTTATACTAAAGTAATTCATAAAACTCAAAACAAAAGAGTCAAAAAGCCACATAAAGTCCAATTCCCTATGGGAGTTATGATTTGGTTAAATATAATGTACATACAATTTGTTTTTTGGCACTTATTAAAGTTAGAGAAAAATTTTCAAGTTAAACACTATTTGATCAACATGATTTTTCTTTCTGTATTATTTATTGTTAATTGGGAAGCCGTCCAAATTCATTCTAGTATCACCAATCATGAAACTTGCCTGGAGATTGCCTCCTAGTTGATCAGAATCAAAAAGGAGAGAATGAAAAGAAGCCATTCTGCCTAATAATTGAAACTGCAACTAAATAAGTAGAATACAGGAAAACAATTTCATCAGATGTCACTTGAAACTGATATCTAGTATACATTAACTTAGCATCTTTACATGGTAAATATACAAATTAAATATGCTGCAATCTAATGCACTGTAGATTTATAATCATAATTTTGACAGACACAAAAATATTCAGTGGCATATTCTTAGAGGTGTCACTAAGATTAAGCAAATAGATAATAACAACCAGGAAAAAAATTATTGCCTGAAACTAACAAACTCTGAGAGGTAAGGTGAGGTGAAGTCGCTCAGTCATGTCCGAGTCTTTGCGACCCCATGGACTGTAACCTCCTAGGCTTCTCTGTCAATGGGATTCTCCAGGCAAGAGTACTTTGAGAACATTTCTCTGAGAACATTTCAGGTATTTGAAGACTGTTGCTGCTGCTACTGCTAAATAGCTTCAGTCGTGTCCAACTCTGTGAGACCCCAGAGACAGCAGCATACCAGGCTCCCCCATCCCTGGGATTCTTCAGGCAAGAACACTGGAGTGGGTTGCCATTTCCTTCTCCAATGCATGAAAGTGAAAAGTAAAAGTGAAGTCACTCAGTTGTGTCCAACTTTTTGCAACCCCATGGACTGCAGCCTACCAGGCTCCTCTGTCCATGGGATTTGAAGACTGTTACTGAGGCCTAAACCTTTTCTTCTTTGTACGAAATACCATCTTTCTGTAAACCATTACACTATTGAAGGAAGGAAGGAAGGTGAAGTCGCTCAGTCATGTCCAACTCCTTGTGACCCCGTGGACTGTAACCTACTAGGCTTTTCTGTCCATGGGATTCTCCAGGCAAGAACACTGGAGTGGATTGCCATTTCCTTCTCCAGGGGATCTTCCCAACTCAGGGATCGAACCTGGGTCTCCTGCATCAAAGGCAGGCTCTTTAACCTCTGAGCCACCAGGGAACTTTTCCCAAATATCTGGACTTAAAGTATACTTTGCTTTCGTGAAGCTGGTGAGTTCTTAATTACATCATTAATTTTCTGTAAGATGAATTATCATTTTAGGTGCACATTTTATAGCATCCCATATAGATTATAAATTCCTTGAATACAGAACAGAGAAGTGTAGAGATTAGAAAGACCTATTCACCTTTTAATGAATTTCTGCATACGTACTTCCATCACTCTATCCCTCACAATTCAACCCCACCCATACCCGGAACTGATCTGAGCTGGTCTCAGAGACTTAGGGTAGGTCAATGGAAAATCATTAGGTCTGGATTAAATGAGGCTAATTCTAGATTGAAATAAATCTTTAGGAAACTACAGATGGCTGAAATCCAGACATAAGAAGATATGTTGAACTTAAGACCTCATATGCCCTTTGGAAAGTCAAAAAATTTAACAAACCATAACCATATATTTGAAGCTGACATATACCTGAGGCAATGGCACCCCACTCCGGTACTCTTGCCTGGAAAATCCCATGGACGGAGGAGCCTCGTAGGCTGCAGTCCATGGGGTCACTAAGAATCAGGCACGACTGAGCAACTTCACTTTCGCTTTTCACTTTCATGCATTGGAGAAGGAAATGGCAACTCACTCCAGTATTCTTGCCTGGAGAATCCCAGAGACAGAGGAGCCTATGGGCTGCCGTCTATGGGGACGCACAGAGTCGGACATGACTGAAGTGACTTAGCAGTAGCATATACCCCAGGCTTGAAAATGACTATACTACCAAATTATTATGTAGGATGTATGGGAATGGCAGACCCCTGTAGTTCTTTTTCTAATCATATAGAGATCCAGTAAAAATCATAAAAGGAAAAAAAAAATATTTTGAGATCACTAAGCCTAAATTGTTGCTGATATAAGAATCATGTCTGTGATGTTACAGAGAATTAGATAGTGTCATTTAAAGCTTTCCAATGATTTAGGAGATAGAACTATAAGTTATTCACTGTGTACCAAGTCGATTCAGTTGTGTCTGACTCTTTGTGACTCTATGGATCTGTGACTCTATGGACTCTTCTGTCCACGTGATTCTTCAGGCAAGAATACAGGAGTGGGTTGCCATGCCCTCCTCTAGGAATCTTCCTGACCCAGGGATTGAACCTATGACTCTTATGTCTCCTGCATTGACAGCTGGGTTCTAACGCACCCAAAAGAGGACAGTTTTTCAAGAGGAGCTAAGGAATGTAGTTGGATACACAGAACTTATTGTCTATAGTACATTTACTTGGAAATGGACAATGAACCAACACAAAATTCAGGAGACATCTAAACTAGACACATTTGTTTGAAATCATCAGTACTTGGACTGTAGCAGAAGTTCAGGCTCACTTAGAAGACTTATTTATATCACAGAGGAGGTTTTTTTCTTTTTCTTTCTTTCTTTCTTTTTTTTTTTTTTGCAGCACTGTGCAGCTTGTGGGATTTTAGTTTGGAATCTAGGCCCAGCCAAAGCACCAAGTCCTAACCACTGGACCACCAGGGAACTCCTGAAGAGATTCTTATATTGAGCAATATCAATTGCCACTGCTAATTGCTAGGACTAGCAATTTAGTCCTAGTGACCTCAAAGCATAATTTTTTGTCTTTTTATGGTTTGTATTGAATTTCTATAATACTAAATTACTATGTAGTCAAGGCTATGGTTTTTCCAGTAGTCATGTATGGATGTGAGAGTTGGACTGTGACAAAGGCTGAACACTGAAGAATTGATGCTTTTGAACTGTGGTGTTGGAGAAGACTCTTGAGAGGCCCTTGAGCTGCAAGGAGATCCAACCAGTCCATTCTGAAGGAGATCAGCCCTGGGATTTCTTTGGAAGGAATGATGCTAAAGCTGAAACTCCAGTACTTTGGCCACCTCATGCGAAGAGTTGACTCACTGGAAAAGACTCTGATGCTGAGAGGGATTGAGGGCAGGGGAAGAAGGGGACAACAGAGGATGAGATGGCTGGATGGCATCACTGACTCGATGGATGAGAGTCTGAGTGAACTCTGGGAGTTGGTGATGGACAGGGAGGCCTGGCATGTTGCGATTCATGGGGTCGCAAAGAGTTAGACACGACTGAGCCACTGAACTGAACTGAACTAAACTGATGTAGATTTTGTAGGAGTGGCATACCCCTGTTATTCTTTTTCTAATCACCCTTCTTGAAAAATCCACAGAAGTAAGATGGCAGGCAAATGGTATATCCTTGGCCCCTTGACACAAACAGGTTATTCACAATATCCCGGGGTAGGTGAACGCAAACACCCAGCACACACATGACTTCCACAGCTGGCATTAGTTCAAACCTATTTCTGCTCCTCTTCTCTGACCCCATGTGTGCTGCCTCTCATCTTCCATGACTTTCCAACCCTGTCTTCTTTCCAATAACTTGGATTCTCATGTTTGCTCTCATTGCTTGATGACTATTAGACATGCTTTTCTGGCTCATTGATGGTACTCCTTAACACAGGCTCTTTTGTTTACCTCTATATTAAATTAGTTAACACTGTTTTATGGTGATAACACTGATCCCTGGATCAGGAAGATCCCCTGGAGGAGGAAATGGCAACTCACTCCAATATTCTTGCCTAGGAAATTGCATGGACAGAGGACCCTAACTGGTTACAGTCTATGGGGTTGCAAAGAGTCAGACATGACTGAGCAACTGAGCATGCATCCATGCTGTATGGCACATATGAACACTGTTAAGGAAGTCAGTCCTCAGAAGTCACATCAAAAGGAAAAAAAGGCTGTTTTTAATTATAGTTATATGAGATGATGGATGCTAATTAAATTTATTGAAGTATTAATTTCACAATATACGTTAATCAAACTATTATGCTGTACACCTTACACTTAGAGAGTGATGCATATCACGTACATCTTCTTTAAATAATTTTTTTCTTTTTCAATTATATCATGAAAAATGGTTTGTTCCAATGCAGTACAGGTGGGATACTGCCAGTATCTGCTAAAGCAGCTTATCACTTCTAGTAATAATTTCTATAAGGTAATACTGGCTTCTAGATGGTGGAGCCTGGGGGACTGCCGTCTATGGGGTCACACAGAGTCAGACACGACTGAAACGACTTAGCAGCAGCAGCATATAAGCTACAAAATTTCAAAGGCTCAATGTAATGATGCTTATTCACACTCGCATGAAAGAGCAATATAGTGCTTCTAGTTGGTGGGTAGCTTTCTCCCATTTGTTGTTTTCTGAGAGTGACATTTCCACCATCTATTGACACAGCTGTCTAATAGTGCTTCATGTACCCACGTAGTTGAAAATGAAAGAAAATGAGAGAGAAAATCCACTAGGTTCAGAAGACACCCACATCATTTTTGCTCCCATTGCATTGTCAGGCACAGTCATCTGACACCATTTAGAAATAATAGGGGCTTAGAAACGTGGTTTGAGGCTGGTAAGTTTCTTTCCATCCAAGACTCAAAGTTATGTGACTCCAAGATTTGAAATCACATGTAAAACTTCAGTCCACTTTGAACTCTGTAATGAGGGGCCGTCAGAAAAGCCCTCATAGAACTGAATTGGATCCAAATTTGCCTTGAGCTCTTTGAGCACAGCAACCTTGAACTCAGCACACAGTAATGCTTGATGCAACTGGGACTCTTCCATAAGAGAAACTGAAATAGCTAAGCAAACACATTTTTCAAAGTTGTGTGAATGAACACCGCTCTGCATACTTGTTCTAAACCTTGAAGCAGAATATTATACACAGAACTGAATTTCCATATGTAGAAACTGTAAAATTGCTATTTGCAAGTCATGTTCATTTGTATACCAGAAACCTGCCAGCAATGCACCCAAAATTCATTTGTAGCAGCTATTTATAGCAATATCAGCATTCAAGTTTTCATGTAAAAATAGCAAAGTAGAGCTACTGGTATAATAGTAGCTAACGTATTTATTCATTCATACATGAATGTTTATTTGCCCCTTGTAGAAAAATATATTAGGATCTATATTTAATATTAGAAGAAAACTGTGAGGGTTAAGAGAAAAGTTAAGGTCAAATATCTAGATATAAACTGGAGAAACATATTAATTAATATTAGACTTTTTTCAAATATCTGTCTCTTTGACATTGGTGGTGGTTTAGTCACTAAGTCATGTCTGACTCTTGCGACTCCATGGACTATATTCCTCCAGGTTTCCCTGTCCAGGTAAGAATACTGGAGTGGGTTGCCATTTCCTTCTCCAGGAAATCTTTCCAACCCAGGAATCGAACCTGGGTCTCCTGTATTGCTGGCAGATTCTTTACCGACAGCTACAAGTGAAGCCACATTGTGGCAACAAAAATAAAGAGACTTAGATGCTCAGAGGCCATACTTCCTTTCTAACTACATGCAGAACCATGACCATCACCACTCAGTAAGATAAGGTCTAGCTGAGAAATGGTCCACTGGGTACAACCTGGGCACTCTGTGTATACAGATGTTAACAAACAATTCCCAGAGTGCTATGGTGAAGTGGCAAAGATTCCTCGCCTACATAATCAGTGAGTCAATTATCAGTAATTTTTTTCTTGTCTGGATATTGCCTCTCTTAATCACACTGTACTTTTACAATTAGAGGTTGAGTTGAGAGACGCTTCCACTTTCAGTTCCAACATAATGAAGAGTTGTTACTTTCATCCTTACAGCAACACAAAAGTTAGACAGTCTGAAAGTCAATAACTTTTAGTGGGTCCATTAGAGAACTGAAATCCCAGGGCAAATTGTGCATCAAAATCTGGAGTGACAGGTACATCCTGAGAAATATGGAACTGAGATCTGCTTATCTGGGAGAGGAGAGCCAGAGTCATAATCCAATAGGAATGTTTAGGGTAATCTTCCCAAATTGCTGAAGGTTGACTTCGGAGTGGGGTAAAAGTGAGAAATTCCTGCGTTCCAGTCTTAAGGGAGCTCCACATTTTTCCTAAGCTTTCCCTTCAGGAACTCCTCCAGGTTCTCACAGGGAAGATCTGAGAAAGATTGTGAACTATACCCAGAACTTTCTCTGTAACAAAAGCCTGCTCTCCAGGAAAAGTGCTTAGCCATAGCACAATTCTGAAACTTTGTCACAGCTGGGGAACAATGCTATTTGGGTAGTAGGTTTATGGATGGGTTGATAATTATTGTGAGTATGTGGTTTCGCTTCTGCTTATCTGTATTTTCTTACTGTCTCAATGAACAGATACTATTACTTTAGTAGAAAACATTATAAATAAAAGATTTATTTTTTATTTAATTTCTAGTTTTTACATCCAAAACATTTTTTATTGGGGTGTAGCTCATTAGCAATGTTGTGGTAGTTTCAGGTGAACAATGAGGGGCCTCTGCCATACATATACATGTATCCATTCTCCCCCAAACCCCTCCCATCTAGACTGGCACATAACATTGAACAAAGCTCCATGTGCTATACAATAGGTCCTGTCTGTTATCCATTTTAAATATAGCAGAGTGTACATGACCTTCCCAAACTTTAAAAAGAACAAACTGCAGAATAATTAGTGCAAGAGGGAAACTGTGATAAATAGGATAGATTAAGTTCTCTGGGAAATAGAGACAGAAAGACAGAAACATCAGATATGAATCTAAAAAGAAGAATGTGAGTGAGTCTAGTGTCCAGAATTAACAAAAGCTGATATTCCTACTTGTCACCTCCTTGGACGCCCTGAGTGGATGTTCTGTATTATAATCACTGTATTACATGCACAGACTCCAGGAGAGAATTTTTTCTATTAAATAGTTCTCTTTTCAGGAGTTCTGCTCTAATTTCCTCTCCCTGAAAGAAATTCTTGGCAGAGCAACTGAGTTATATTTGCATTTTTAAATCGTGTGGTTACCATCCTTCTTTGCTACAACAGTTAGACACTTCTGGAAGAAGTTCTCCCATGCCCTGGGCTTGCTAAGTAAGCTTCTACTGCCCTAAACCCTGGAGTTGGATACATTAAGACTCAAATTCTGTTAGTAGAAGAATACTATGGCTCATACAACGGAAGCTTAAAGGGATCCGGGTTAAAAGCGTAAACATGTATCCACACAAACTATCAGAGATTAATTCAAAAGAAAATGAAGTAAATGTTCTTCTAAGCTCATTGAATCAGATTGCACTTCACAATAAAGTTTAGAAGTTCTTGGTTGGCTAACGAATTTGTAGGTAATATGGTACAAATGAGAGTTGGACTGTAAAGAAAACTGAGCACCAAAGAATTGATGCTTTTGAACTGTGGTGCTGGAGAAGACTCTTGAGAGGCCCTTGGACTGCAAGGAGATCCAACCAGTCTATCCTAAAGGAAACCAGTCTTGAACATTCTTTGGAAGGACTGATGTTGAAGCTGAAACTCCAATACTTTGGCCACCTGATGAGAAGAATTGATTCATTTGAAAAGACCCTGATGCTGGGAAAGATTGAAGGTGGGAGGAGAAAGGGATGGCAGAGGATGAGGTAGCTGGATGGCATCACCGACTCAATGGACATGAATTTGAGTAAACTCCAGGAGTTGGTGATGGACAGGAAGGCCTGGCGTGCTGCGATTCATGGGATCACAAAGAGGTGGACATGACTAGGAAAATCCCTTGGTGTAGGATATGGCAGTGTACTCTAGTTTTCTTGTCTGGAAAATTCTATGGACAGAGGAGCCTAGCAGGCTACAGTCTACAGAGTCAAAAGAGTTGGACATGACTGAAGCAAATTAACATACATGTACGTGATACAAATTAACATGTTGGGGTAGAGTGATTTTCTCTGAAAATGGAAAAGTCCAAAATTCCAAAATTTTATAGTTTAATGTCAAGGGACCGTGAGAGCAATAGTTGAAAGAGAAAGTATATGGAGCCACCTGGCAGAGTACCTATCTCAGAGAAGATGCTTAAATAATTTTTTTATTAAATCTGAATGTTGTCCAGTTCTTTCATTCCAAGTGGAGGAAACAAAGGCTTCCACGATGGCTTAGTGGTAAAGAAACTGCCTGCAACTCAGGAGCCACAGGAGACTTGGGATCAGTCCTGGGTGGGGAAGATCCCTTAGAGAAGGACATGGCAACCCACTCCAGTATTCTTACCTGGAGAATCCCATGGAGAGAGGAGTCTGGTGGGCTACAGTACAGATCTGGCAAAGTTAACTGACTTGTCAAAGAAATAAACTGTAGGACCAGGACAAGAGCCTGCATTTAGAATCTAATTTATAAAACAAACAAACAAAAAAAATCATGATTTTAGCAGTTAAAATTTCAAATTATGATTTTTTTTTCTCAAGAGAAAGACTTTCTGCCATCTGTGATTACACATGCAACTGGTTTCACAATGAATAGTATTATAATAGTAGCCCAACAGTCCAATGTAACTTGCATTTAAATATTAACTACTTAAAAACAATCAGCTTTTTGAAGTATTATTTGCATGGAACAAGACACACCCTTTTCAGTTATGAAATTTAATACTTTAGAAAGGTATACACATCTGTAATCACCACCCCAGAGAAGATTTAACCATTTCCATCATGATCCAAAATTCCCTCTTGCCTCTTTACTGTCAATTTCCCCTCTCTCAGCCCAGCCTCAAGCTTTCCATCACAAAGATTAGTGTTGTCTATTCTAGAATTTCATGTTCATGGAATCGTATGATATTTTGTGTGGCATCTTTTGCTAAAATAATATTGTTGAAATTCACCCATGTTTGTTTCTTTTTCTTGCTGAGTAGTATTTTGTTGTATGGATATACCAAATCGGTCTATCCATTCACATGTAAATGGACATTTAAAGTTATTTCAGATTTGGGTGATTATGGTTAAAGCTCTTATCTTTGTATATGGACACTGTTCTCATTTCTCTAAGCAAGTTGTTATCGTTTTTATTGGCTAAGTCATGTCCAGCTCTTTGCAACCCCATGGACTACAGTATGCCAGCCTTCCCTCTCCCTTCAGTATCTCCTGGAGTTTGCTCAAATTCATGTTCACTGAATCGGTGATGCCATCCAACCGTCTCATCCTTGGCTGCCCCCTTCTCCTCCTGCCCTCAATCTTTACAAGCATCAGAGTCTCTTCCAGTGAGTAAGTTCTTTGCATCAGGTGGCAAAAGTATTGAGCTTCAGCTTCAGCATCAGTCTTTCCACTGAATACTCAGGCTCAATTTCCTTTTGGATTGACTGGTTTGATGTTTTCACTAAGGGACTCTCAAGAGTCTTCTCTAGTACCACAGTTTGAAGGTATCAGTTCTTCAGTGCTCAGTTTTCATTATGGTCTAATTCTCATGGATGTACAGGACCACTGGAAAAATCATGGCTTTGATTATACAGACCTTTGATGGCAAAGTGATATCTTTGCTTTTTAATATGCTGGCTAGATTAGTCATTGTTTTCTTCCAAGGAGCAGGTGTCTTTTAATTTCATGGCTATAGTTGCTGGTAGCAAAATTGCAACACCATATTTACTAAGTACACTTTTGACTTATTTAATTGCTACAGTCTTCAAAGTGATGCCTTTTTGCATTCCCAGCAGTGGCATCTACAAAAGTTCCAGGTGCTCTATAACTTTACCAGTGTTTAGCATTTTAGATTTTAATTTTAGTCATTTTAATGAGTGTAGTGGTTTCTCACTGTGCTTTTAATCTTCATTTCCCTGACAACTGTTGATATTGAGCATCTTTTCATATGCCCACTGGTCATTTGTGTATCTTCCTTTGTGAAAACTCTGTTAAATCTTTTGCCCATTTTCTAGTTGGGTTGTTCATCTTCTTCTTACTGAGTTGTAGGGATATTTCTTATAAAACAATAAAGTCTTTTATCAAATATATGTACTGCAAATATATGGATTGCAGAGCCTAGTTCATGCTTTGCCTTTTTATTTTCTAAATTTTATATTTGGAAAAGCAGAGCATATAATGAAACACAATACAGTTGACCCTTGTACAACACAGGGTTGGGAAAGCCAGCCCCACCTCTCCAAACATAGTCCAAACTCTTGTCTATAAACTTTATAATCAATCCTCTGTATCTGGGTTTCACACTTACAGGTACAACCAACCATGGATTTTGTAGTATGTATTAAAAAAAAAATCTGCATGTAAGTGGGTCCATGCGGTTCAACCCATGATGTTCAAAAGTCAACTGTACACGCTTGTTTAGTTTATGGTTTGTGCTTTTTATGTCATCTCTAGGAGATCTTTCTCCCAAATGCACAAAGATTTTCTATCTTTTCTTCTAAAAGTTTTATCATTTTAACTCTTACATTTATGTCTATAATCAGTTACGAGTTAAGTAAAGTCAACATTCATTTTTTTTCCCAATAAGAATATCCAGCTATTACAGTACAATACATTGAAAAAGCTGCTCTTTCCACTGTTGAATTGCTTTGGGAGCTTTGTCAAAATTCAACTGACCATATATATATGGTTCTATTTCTGGACTCTTTCGTTATTCTATATATCCACCTTCATGCCAAACACACTGTCTTTTTTTATTGAAGTATAGTTGAGCTACAATGTTGTGTTAGTTTGTGGTGCACAGCAAAGTGATTCAGTTATACATTATGCACATATCTTTTTATATCTTTTTTAGATACTTTTCCATTATTGGTTATTATAAGATATGGAATATAATTTTCCCTGTGGCATACAGTAAGTCCTTGTTGTTCTCTCTTGTATGTATGTATGTATCTTGTATGTATGTATGTATGTATTTGTTAATACCAAACTCCTCACCATGCTGTCTTGATTACTGCACTTTTACAGGACAGTGTGAAGGAAGGAGAGAGGTTGTATACAAGGAAGGAAAGAGGAATAAGGACTTTTCTGACAGAAAATGGTGGTTGTTTCCACATGGTAAAAGTAAAAATAGCCATAATTTGGAACAACTATTACTGTTTTTAATTAATCAGTTATATATTGATGAGCACTATATATGCAGTATATATACTGGATACAGTATGAATGCGTTTCAGTTCAGTTCAGTTCAGTTGCTCAGGCGTGTCCGACTCTTTGCAACCCCATGAATCGCAGCATGCCAGTCCTCCCTCTCCATCACCATCTCCCAGAGTTCACTCAGACTCACGTCCATCGAGTCCGTGATGCCATCCAGCCATCTCATCCTCTGTCATCCCCTTCTCCTCCTGCCCCCAGTCCCTCCCAGAATCAGTCTTTTCCAATGAGTCAACTCTTTGCATGAAGTGGCCAAAGTACTGGAGTTTCAGCTTTAGCATCATTCCTTCCAAAGAACACCCAGGGCCGATCTCCTTCAGAATGGACTGGTTGGATCTCCTTGCAGTCCAAGGGCCTCTCAAGAGTCTTCTCCAACACCACAGTTCAAAAGCATCAATTCTTCGGTGCTCAGCCTTCTTCACAGTCCAACTCTCACATCCATACATGACCACAGGAAAAACCATAGCCTTGACTAGATGGACTTTAGTTGGCAAAGTAATGTCTCTGCTTTTGAATATGCTGTCTAGGTTGGTCATAACTTTTCTTCCAAGGAGTAAGCATCTTTTAATTTCATGGCTGCAGTCACCATCTGCAGTGATTTTGGAGCCCCCCAAAATAAAGTCTGACACTGTTTCCACTGTTTCCCCATCTATTTCCCATGAATTGATGGGACCGGATGCCATGATCTTCGTTTTCTGAATGTTGAGCTTTAAACCAACTTTTTCACTCTCCTCTTTCACCTTCTTCAAGAGGCCCTTTAGCTCCTCTTCACTTTCTGCCTTAAGGGTGGTGTCATCTGCATATCTGAGGTTATTGATATTTCTCCTGGCAATCTTGATTCCAGCTTGTGTTTCTTCCAATCCAGCATTTCTCATGATGTATTCTGCATATAAGTTAAATAAGCAGGGTGACAATATACAGCCTTGATGTACTCCTTTTCCTATTTGAAACCAATCTGTTTTTTACTTACCCCTATTGTCTTACAAGTAACTAGATTCTGTTGCTCACTTCTTTTGTGATCTTTTATTGATACATTTTAGGATTGATTAAATCAATTAGTTAGCATTTTCATGATGAGATAAAATATTTTTCTAATATGAGATGCTGTTTAGAATGTGAAGTTTTTTGATGAAGTAATTTATACTATAAATTTAAAGCACTGCTGAAATTAAAAAAAATATTTTGGTTAAACTGAGTAAGATATGCATGACTGGGACTTTATTGATCCTGTACTATTTACCAGGTGCTAAACTATGTGTTTTACATGATAATCAAATACAGTTGACCCTTAGGTTTGAGCACCATAGGTTTGGACTGTGGGGGTCTACTTACAGGCAGATTTTTTTCAATACAATACTACACAATCCAAGATTGGCTGAGGGACCATGTATACTGAAAACCAACTATAAGTTACATGCAGAATTTTGACTGTTCAGAGGGACAGCAGCCCTAACACCCATGTTATTCAAGAGTTAACTGTGTATAATTGCTGCAGTTAATTGAGTGGCTATTATGTTATGAAATTATCCCACTTAATTCCTGTAACAATCCTGCAAGTTAAATACTATTCCCATTGTACATGTAAGGCCACTCGAGCCGAGTAACTTGTCCTAATAGGAAGCAGTGGAAAATGCCCTAACTTGTTTAATCTGGCCTCTAAACCAAGGATCTTCCCACTTGCTATGTTACATTCACATGTCCTATGAAAACATCTATATGTTACGTGAATGACAGGGCAAAATCTAAAGTTCAACTGGTAGTTTGAGCACTTCAAACAAACACATCAGCTTTCTCCCAAGTACTCTCAATCAATGTCAGTTTCCTCTTTCTCAGAATCAGAAGAAAAACGATGAGCTGAGGGCTAATGAATGTAATCTGAAAAAGTATGCCTTCATGTTTCCTAGGCTAATGGTCTTCATCTAACTCATTAAGTATGAGACACAGGAGAGAATTTGAGGGGAGATGAGAAGATGAGCAAGGAAATAGTAGTGACGTATGCAATATGCAATATAGCGCTCACAGGAGATAATCTTGTAATTTAAGAAAATCCATTAAGGGCAGGTAGTAGTACTTCAGAAATAGAGAAAGCAAAGATCTGCGAAGCTAATGCATTTAGCCAAAATCTTACAAGTTGCAGAGAAAGGACTAGAAGGCTAAACTGGACGCTTGGCACTGATACTAGAAAGCTGTGGGGCACAGAGGTAACCTCAGAGAACAAGAGAGTGATTTGTGAGATGAGGGATCAAGGAGCAGAGAAAGGAGGTGTGAGATCACTTAATTGTTCTTTTTGAAGCTGAACTCAGTTCACTGAACTTATATCCCAGCTCTTGCTGCTCTGGCACGTACTTACAACTAATTCATTTTCTTTTATCTAAGAGTTTAAAGTACCTCTGAGAAAGACTGGGGTATACAAATCAAGTTAGAATCACAATAGATTGGGAACTGATCCAAGGACTTAATATAAAACCTAAATAATAGAAAACAAAAATAGCAGAAAACTGAGGTAGTTTGCATCCCTATGTCTTATGAATAAAACTACAATAATGACATCATCTCTTGTTCTTTAAAAGAATAACACTGCTAACATTTTGACTTGAAGAGGTAGATAATGGTCTTTCAAAGCAGGACATCAGTATGATCCACAGAACTTGGGTCTTCTCATAGGATGGTGCCCACTTGCCCCACCTCTATCTATCCCATGTGTGCCTGCGTGCTAAGTGTCTCTTTGCAACACTATGGACTGTAGCCCATCAGGCTCCTCTGTCCATGGGATTCTTTAGGCAAGAATACTGAAGTGGGTTGTCATTTCCTCTTCCAGGGGATCTTCCTGACCCAGAAATTGAACTTGCTTCTCCTGTGTCACTTGCATTGGCAGGTGGGTTTTTTTTACCACTAAGATCACCTGGGAAGCCCATCTGTCCTGTAGCAGGTTCTAAAGGCAGATTAAATGAAATTATAAATACACACATACACATTGTTGTGTAGCTTTCAGGGTTAAATTCTGTTTATATTGAGAAATCTCCATGTCTTGATTTTATTTTTTATAACCCTTATCTCAGATACTTGCATAGTATATGTTATTTTACTATAAGTGACTAATCAGGCAGTCTGGACGAGAGGTTCTCCAATAAAAGTGCTTTCAGAGGTCAGACATGGGCTAATTACAAGAAGAATGGTAGGGAAATGCAGCTGTTGTGCCATATATAATTTTACTTCTTTTAAAGAGTGTTTTTTTCTAAATAAAACACACTTAGAGACCCAATTTGAGACCTTTGGGCAAGGTTAACTGTTTTGATCAACTGTCTGTCATATTTCAAAGGAAATGTCTAATTTGAAAGATGTACCATAAGCAGATCTTTACCAAATGATTCGATTACATAATTGTAGATGTGTTTTGTACTAGAAACTCAGATTGAATCTGCATAACTAGTAAAAAAGAGGAGATGTATGTCAATCATATTTATTTATCTATTTAAGAGCAGTGAGATGAAATGATCTTTAGGGCCAATTGACAAGTTGCTGAACCAAATTGATAAGGGGACATGTGTCTAAATAACCCAATACCTACACAGATAAACCCATGCTTAGAGACATATCTTTCCCAACTCAGCATTCAGACATTTGGTCAGTATTAGGTGAGGCTTACTCAAGTCATATAGAATTAACTACTTTTTAACAATCAGATAAAACCTTCCTCAATATATAAATGTTTGACATACTCTTCCTCCCAAAGGATGAGATTATGTTTGTGATGAATTAGGCATAACTCAGTTGGTAAAAAATCTTTCTGCAGTGCAGGAGACCCGGGTTTGATCCCTGGGTCAGGAAGATCCCTGGAGAAGGAAATGGCAACTCACTTCAGTATCCTTGCTTGGAAAATCCCATGAATAGAGAAACTTGGTGTATGCAGTCCATGAAGTTCCAAAGAGTTGGGCACGACTGAGCGAGTAACACTTTACTTTTTACTTTAGGCAGTGATGGAAAGGGCTTTTGATCCCAAAAGGCCATGATTTTGTGAATTCAAGTATTCTAACTGGTTTATACATTTTAAAAATCTATGGGCAAAAAGTTATCCTGGATTCTAAATTTCAAAACTGAGAAGTCGGTAAACTTGTGGTTCAGATGAAAGTTTTAGTGGCACATAGCCTCTGCTGATTTTGGGGTGATAAAGCAATAGGAATATATATCATCTTGATACTAACTCAAGCTGCTGAATTTAAATGGTCATTGACCAGATACCTGATTTAAGAGATTCCATATTTACAGATGTATGTGTCTTCTCTTCTGCAGAGAAATAGACTTTAAAAAGTCAAGAGATATCAAGTGAGTAACACTCCATAAACCAATATTCTTAATAGACTAATCTGATTGTCAATCAGCTTTTGCACCTATCTGAAGAAACGTTTGACATTTTGCCTATATTCATTTATCAAGGGTCTAAAAATAGATTTAATTTAATAACATTAGTGTTCAACTTGTCCAACGCTCAGATCTTATTCCAGGGGGAGCAATGCTTGTAGCAATGGTAAAATTAGGAAAGTTGTTTTATGTCGCATTAGTTAACATATGCAAGCTTACTTAACATGTGGACGGCAAATAAGTGTAATTACATTAAAACAAGGAGCTGTAGCGCAGAAGCAATAAAAATAGACTAGGTTGTATTATTAATTCTTGTGTTAAGGGTTTTGAGCCATGTTGATTGGCCTGAATTTTTTGATTTTGTTATGGTACAAAGGGATTGTTTGAAGTAATTTGTCCCCGAGAGAGGCTCACAATCCCAAGCGGGTTTCAATTCAGCAAAGCAAATCTAATTTTGTTTGCTTTATGCAAACCAGAAGGGGCTGTGGTTCATTCTGTTTTCACTGGAGGGGAAAGGCGCACTAATGGGACCTGCTGAAATGCATGCATTGCAAACATCATACCCTGCATATATTAAATTTAGCTATGTGATGCTCTGTGTTCATCATCTCATTGTGTACACAGATACGCTTTAGAACAAAGCCTTTTAATAGCCAGGGAACCTTACTACATTATGTCAATACTCTATTGTATTTATATTTAATGCCACCATTGGAATACCTGCCCTTAGCTAGAGTATGTTCATATTTGTGATCATTTTGCATTTCAGCTGCTCCTTATGTGAAAGTGGGCTATCTACTGAAGCTATTATGCTGGAGCGTAAAGTCAATGTCTGAAGATTAATTATATGTAGATTGATAAAGGTTTCTAATTTTCCCAATCTCTACCCCAACAGATATACCCCTTGGATACCTGAGTTAAATTAGGGAGATACTTAGTACCTTGTTGAAAGAATGGGTCACACATACCAGTCTGAATATTCAAACTGGAAGATAAATGGAGGATAATACTATCTGCACAACAGGTAATGCTAAAGACAATCTCCATTCCTGTGAAAAATCACCATCCTCCTACTGGCCCCTCCCCTCCCCCAGCACACTGGTCTTTCTTGACTTGCCAGATTCAGCTATACTGCCAGATATATTTGATCAAATTCATCAAAATTAGAGGGTGCCTGAGATGGGAAGGGACACCAGTACGTGATAGATGGTAAGGCAGCTATTGGCTAGGTGAATTTATTCACATAAAAATGGAATTATTTGTCAATTAAAATTACATAATAACTGCACCTCCTGTCATGCCAGCACCATTTTCAGTGTGTTTTTGTTTTGAAAACAGTTCCAATACTGCAAATAGACAGACACATCTCCAAACCCTTCAATTTGTCATTAGACATTTGGCGGCATGCCTATTTTGCTGTTAATTTTCCAAAACTACATTAATTTGCTGAATGACTTCTGTGAATCAGTTCACATAAAATTCAAGATGATACTTGTCATGTATCAAAGAATGACTATTAAATGCATAGGTTACGTGTAAAAACTCAATGTGTGAATCAGTTTGAATTTTGTGTTTTAAGTTCAAACATGGGTTCACATTAATGATTTTTTTTCTTTCCTAATGGAAGTTGCTTAATGAAACATTACAAGGATAATCTTCTTATTGGTTTTTTTTTTTCTCTGCATCTGTTTATCTGTTTCTTCAATTTACTAGTGTATACATTCTTAATTTGACTTGATTTGGAACACAAGAGACACCTCAGGCAGTGGAAATTCAATGGTATGGCCAGAAATAATATTGTGACATAAGGGATTTGATCCTCAAGGTATACTGTATCTGACAGTTGTGCTGTTTAAACGTTGAGAGAGATTACTCTGTGCATAGAACCAAATAGCAAGATCACGTGACACTCTTAGTGGAATTTACTTGAATGTTAAAAGAGGGCATTTGGTTGAGAAACATTATACTAGCTACTTGCCTCTTAAAGCATACAATCATGAAACAGTAGTATGGTAACTGTTAGAAATGCTTATTTGTTTATATATATAATTGCTTAGTTTACAAAATATGTTTACTCCAAAGAAAAATGCTGCCTTGGCCCTACATATTATTCAAGACGTTCTAGCTAGATATTCCAGGTTAAAACACATTTTTATTTGAATATGTAGTTAAATATATATATATATATCTCTTGTATTTTATTTGAATAAAATAAAATATTGTGTTCTGTATTCTGTATATATATGATTTATATATGTATATATAATATATATGTATGCATATTGAATATACATACACAAAAATAGGTGTGTATGTGTATATTGTATAATACTCTGTATGTATAACCCTGGACATCATGTGGAATATTTTATTATAATTATTTAAGTAAATTATAAATTATTATAATTTGGCTTAATGTGCCATAGAGGTTGAATTAAAAGTAAAATAATTATAAAACCCCTAATGAGTTCAAATTTGCTACAAAGACCATAAGAAACTGTGTCACTTTTAGTCTTTATCCTCGAGAGGTATATGTGACATAAAAGTCCCAGTGTGGAAAGATTCCTAATTCATTACCACTTCTGAACTCTGCCTCTTTATCTTCCAACCTTGATCATGTTTTCCCGGTTCACCTCCTCAGTTTAACTTGGACAGGAAGCTTGGAAAGGGTGAGGAAAGTAAAAAAAGTACTGGCTGACAGACCCACTGTCATGCTATGCTGATGTTCAGTTACTGCCAATTCAGCCTAAACTGATAGCACATTTGCTAAGATTGGCAAAACGTTACACTTGGTGAGAATGAACATACACTTTTCTTAATAAACCAACTTATCTTAATAATAAACATCTTCCCAGATTGAGGTCTAGTGTTCAAAAAGCAATTGGAGATGTCTGATTGGAGGAAGTGACTTTATTCCTTCAAATTCCTCACTCATGCACCTACACAGACAGGCCTCTTCACTTTAAGGGAGTAAAAGCAGAGTCCTAGCTGAAATTCCTCTTCACTTCAGCAGCTAAGATCACATGGCAAGTGAGGTCTGCTCTTAAAGAATTTCTACTCAATGGTGTGCTGATTAACAGTGAGCTCTCTGGAAAACAAAAACAAATAAGCAGTCACTCAGGCCTGTAATGTGAGTCAATTTCAAGCTACCAGTGCATCTTGGAAACAAACACAAAACATCACACCATTCCATACTGTTTCCCTCAGATACCACATATATATAACCTCAAGAGCACAGAGCATAGTAAAACGTAGTAAAATAAGCAATTATACCTTTGAGGTATTATCTTTCCTCCTGATATAATGTATTGATTTTTAAGTTTTCATACTTTTCTATCAGTTTTTCATGACTGTGTGTCATAAAAAGCTTGCAAAATCCTGAAAATTGAACTAGCCCTTTTGAGTTAGTGCAAAGCAGTCTCTCACACTCCATCCCATCTCAGCACAAAATGCCACACAATTAGCTCTCTGGTTCATGAACTCCAATCCAGAGATATGCTTCATCAAATGGAAAAATATTTGTGCTGGCAGTAGACAAAATAACCCTTGTTGATCAGTTATCACTAACACAGATGTGTGGTACTGTCTCCACCTATATTTTCTGTGGTACATTCTTTTTTTCCCTGTCATCAAAGAAAGTCCATCTTCGCTGGATCTTTATTTCTTCAACTGCATGGGGGATACGGCCAGTGTCTGCATTCCTTTGTCTAAGAAGAGTGATTCTGCACTCACACATAAAGAAGGGGAGAAAGAGAGCTACTATACAATAGTGTGGAGTGCTATGAAATTTTACTGACACGAGTCTGGGAAGACTGCCTGATCTGTATTTGGAACAATGCTATTTTGTTTAATTTGATATATGTGTGGGCTTTTTATTCAAATAGAGTTGAACAGTTTGTTCCAGCAGGGAAAAAAAGGGCTGCTTGTTACAGAAAGGTTATTTATCGTTCACTGTAACACTTGGTATTCTGAAGAAAATGGTGAGGATTCTCCTTTGGGGGTCTGTCTGTGCTGTCCTAGCCTCTGTACAAAGAGATAAAGCAAAAGTTGAAGGAATGCTCCTCAGAGGCTGACTCGGGGCACTGTTTTAGATGCCCTCAAATGATGGTGTTCTCAGCCTTTAAAAATCTTCAGTGACCCATCCCATCAACTCATTTTTGGTGCTAATTGGACATTTTAAAGTATGAATTCCCACCGCTTCAAAAGATTCAGTGCCAACATCTATTAACTGCTTCTGGGGGAACAGTAGATAGAAGAAGGGCCAAAGAAATCTTAGCAGTGTAAGCACAATTGAACTTTGCTATCCCAGGCAATATTTTTATTTAACATTGCTCTAAAATACTTGTTTTTGCACTGAAATTGCAGCTTTCTTCTCTTGTTTATTTCCTTGATCTCAATACAACCACTCTCCACTTGAACTCTATTCAACTTTAATTCATTTATCATCAGTTTCAAGAGAAAGTCTACAGATGACCACACAAATGAACCTCACCTTAGGAGATCAAAATATCCTACAGCACTCAGATGCTATGAAAGCTTCTCAAATCAGGAAAAGTGAAAAAAAAAAATCCAGTTATGGAAAGAGTAGAACAGCGTGTCATTTACTTTTCTATTCATTCAGAAAGAGTCACTCACTGTATACTATTTGGGGACATGCCTAAACACTAAAAAATAATCTTGCTTATTTAAAAATTTTGCATGAATCCTAATGCCAGATCCAAAGTAGAGCCAAATAAAATTTTTTCCTTAAGTTTCCACTGGTTGTCCATGAAGCCTTGACTACTACCTGGTAGCACTGATGAACTATCTTATTCTTGTTCTTCTTGTACTTTTTGTCCTCCTCTTCCCCCAGCTATTCCCAGTGACTGAAACATAATTGCTTAAGAGCTGAAGGCTGGGCGCAACACCGTTTCTCTGCCTGTGCCACTGGGCTCAGTGGCTTTCTTCTGGGTCCCCAGTAAACATGTGTCAGATGGAACCTCCTCTTCCTTTTCTCCAGGAGCTCACCCCCTCTTCCTCCTCCACTCAGGCAGATAAGGCATGTGCAGGTTCAACCGCCATATCTGATGATATGTCATTCTTGCCACTAAAAATGTCAACCTTAAAAAACAGAGAATCTCTTCATTGAGGTCTGAAGACCACAGAGTAACTTACCTGGGGAAGGGGAGAAGGCATTTAAATTGGAGCCCAGAGGATGGTTAGAACCGTAAATGCATACACAGTTTAAACAAATTATTTAGCATAGTTAAGCAGAAGTTGTTATTCAATAGAATAACAACTATAATAATTACAACAAATTATAATCCTAAATTACATGAGCAACACAGAATAACCATGAATGTAACCCTCACAGCCATGCTGCTGCTGCTGCTGCTGCTGCTAAGTCGCTTCAGTCCTGTCTGACTCTGTGGGACCCCATAGACGGCAGCCCACTAGGTTCTGCTGTCCCTGGGATTCTCCAGGCAAGAACATTGGAGTGGGTTGCCATTTCCTTCTCCAGTGTTGGTGTCTATTAAATCTCTCTTCCTGGCAAGCGGACTCTGAAAGTACTTGTGAGAGAGGTTTCTGGCAGGAGGAGACATTTGAGCCAAGTTGTATGGATGGAGAAAAATGGGGGAAAACATCTGAGTATAGTGAAAAGCACGAGAAAACTAGGGAGGATGAAGCTGGGATCCTAGGAATGAGGTGAGGATTAGCCTGGCCAAGGCAGACGGGCCATTTGTCACAATAAGTAATGAGATACTGTTTATTGAGCAACTATCACGTGCTAAGCATAGTGGTCAGTGCTGTCAATGCCTAGTTCTGTCTTAAGAATAACCTGGCAAGGCAAATGTTTAGGAGAAAACAGAATCCAATAATATATACACAGTGTCAGATTGGTGGGTTTAGAAGGGTCAGAGAATGGAGAGCTCTAAATGGAATTATGAGGAATTTGAATTTAATTTTATAGACAACTCTCAAAAGAAACAGCTTTTAGGAGGCTATGAAACAAAGGAAGCAGAGAAAGTCTCTGATGCCCTAGCTAGGAAGTCTCTAAGGTGGACTGGGTTTGAGTGAAAAATGCCTAATTGTTGGTGTTGGCTTTAGAATTGGAAAGCAGGAGTGAATCTAAGAGGAACTTGTAGGAAGGCATTAAAACTACTTTATAACAGTATTTTAGGATTCACAGAATAACAGACAAACACAATTCACCAACAAACACAAAAGAATAGGAATAAAAGGTTTATCATGTGTACATGATGTGAAATGTATTTTATTCTAACCATAAAATGTGCTGGAAGTCTGGCACATTAAGTGATTATATTGAATTTGACCACTGTCAAGTTAAATATCACTTCTCTTCTAACATTATTAATATTTTCAGTTGTCTG
>SJYC01051471.1:0-11198 GCA_006408675.1 Madoqua kirkii | reverse complement strand
GCTATTCAAGGTTTTTTTTTGTATTTCCATACAAATTGTGGCATTATTTGTTCTTATTCTGTGAAAAATTCCATTGATAGCTTGATAGAGATTGCATTGAATCTATAGATTGCTTTGGGTAGTATACTCATTTTCACTATATTGATTCTTCCAATCCATGAACATGGTATATTTCTCCATCTATATGTGTCCTCTTTGATTTTTTTCATCAGTGTTTATAGTTTTCTATATATAGGTCTTTTGTTTCTTTAGGTAGATATATTCCTAAGCATTTTATTCTTTTCCTTGCAACAGTGAATGGAATTGTTTCCTTAATTTCTATTTCTGTTTTCTTATTTTTAGTGTATAAGAATGCAAGGGATTTCTGTGTGTTAATTTTATATTATGTAACTTTATTATATTCATTGTTTAACTCTAGTAATTTTCTGGAAGAGTTTTTAGGGTTTTCTATGTAGAGGATCATGTCATCTGCAAACAGAGAGAATCTTTTATGTCTTGTCAATAGCATTGTAGTACACAGTGAACTCTATGTTCAGTGCATTTTGATTAAACACATGCTCAACTCATGAGTTGTAGAACTTCAATTCTTAGATGCTTCATCTTGTATATTATTGTGAAGCTTCACCTCTCCTACATCTACTTTAATAATAATAATAGCATTCCTTAAAGATGATTAAATATTTTTAACTATTTCTTTTAAAATGTATTCCTTTGTATTTTCTACACTATCACATTGACTACTGATTTAGAATAGATGGTGAAAGCTCTCTAATAAAAGATTATGTTAACATATTTCAAACTCAGTTGCCTCAAATATAAAATGAAGGTAAATATATATCTTTTTATATCTGGATAAGGATATGCATACATAGAGTTAACTTATAAAAATTTAAATTTGCCTTGTTGATTTTCAGTCACTCAGTTGTGTCTGACTCTTGGTGATCCCATGAACTGCAGCAGGTCAGGCTTCCCTATACTTCACTATCTCCTAGAGTTTGTTCAAACTCATATCTTACTTTCAAAGTTCAAACAACTTTGTACAGGAGGAAAACTTTTCCATTCTTTCTTTCTATGTTCTTTGGAGAGTCTAATAACTAAACTATCATAAGGCAGTTTAGCAGGAGAAAAATGAATTTCACTTTACATGAAGGGAAATCCTATTAAAACTATGAGACAAGAGACCAAAGTAGGTAGCTTTTATATCTTTTAGAGAAAGAAACAATGATTTTTGAAGACTGACATTACAAAGAATTTTGGACCTGAGGTAGTGAATTAGTGAGGAAGTAACAAGGTGTGTTCATACAGCCTTCTTAGCCCTAAATTCCCTGTTTCTGGTGATAATGATGTCTCTTCCTTCCACTATAAGGAAAGACCTTTCACATGGGAGGTTTATTTACTGTCTTCAAGGGGATAAAGAAGGGTCTTTGCACTGGCTGTTTCTGGAGTAACTTTAATTAAAAATAATCAGTATGCCAAACAGGCATGATTAGAGGTGACATATTTGTTTCCCTAGCATGCTCTAAATCAAACTGCACTCCTCCTCCAGGGCTGTAGGGCACCAATGGTGTGACCTCACAAGCCCTCTTGTCCCTGCTCCTCCCACTGCTTTTCTTATTTGCCACACCACAGGCAGACTGATTTGCAGAGGTTGAAAAATACTTCCATTTTGTGCTCGCCCCAGATGCTTCCCATGCTTCTTCTGTCTATCTGGAAAACACTTCATGACACCTTTGCTTGTCTTATTTTGATTCTTTACTTTGGTCTTTCTTCATATTTCACTCCCCCCCAGATATCATGTTCCACTCATTTGTATACCCTAACCCAGGTTTATTGCTCATATTACTCCTTAAAATTTGAATTTGTATATATTTTACTTACTTACTCTCTCTCTCTTTCACTAAGAAGTAAGAACTGGGATTTTATTTTAAGCACTGCTGGACTCATAGCATCTAGAACTAGGGATGAATGCATAGTTGTCAAATGAAGGAATAAAATAGAGGGTTGTATGGTTGCTCACTTACATGGTTTTTTCAAGTGTATTGCATGCATGCTTTCAATTCCTTTCCTCTCCAGGCATTCATTACTTTTCCACGTAACTTGGCAGCACTACATGGCCCTGTTCTACCACATTCCTAGACTCTGGGTTCAGCTTTGTGATTTTAGTGAGCAGCAGAATGTTAACAAATGTGAATAAGCAGAGGCAAAAGGAAGCACTTGCTTATTTCTGATTGCAGTCTTAATTGCCAGACTTTACTGTGAAAACAGACTCACTTGGACTAACATGGGATGTAGAATATGTAGCAGAGATGAGCCTTTTCTGTCATTTTGGTTGAAATCACTCTAAATGAGTATTGCATGCATTCTAAGTTGCTTCAGTTATATTTGACTCTCTGAAACCCTGTGGACTATAGCCCACTAAGCTCCTCTGTCTATGGGATTCTCCAAGCAAGAATACTGGAGTGAATTACCATGTCTTCCTCCAAGGGATCTCCCTGACCCAGGGATCGAACCCAAGTCTCTTATGTCTCCTAGATTGGAAGGTGGGTTAACATTGGCACCACCTGGGAAGCCCCTAAATGAGTAGACCTGGGTCGGATGCCAAATGTATGCCTGAGCCCAGTCATGACAAGAACTGGCTGCACTAGCTCATGCATACTCATGAGCTCAGTAAAAGCTTATTGTGATATTTTACTGAGGTTTCATGATTGTTTTCAGATTATTTTGGCACCACCTGGGAAGCCCCTAAATGAGTAGACCTGGGTCGGATGCCAAATGTATGCCTGAGCCCAGTCATGACAAGAACTGGCTGCACTAGCTCATGCATACTCATGAGCTCAGTAAAAGCTTATTGTGATATTTTACTGAGGTTTCATGATTGTTTTCAGAATTATTGTGGCAATAAAAAATTTATAGAATAGGAAACAAGTCCAAAAAAAGTTTACTTTAATTATTTTATAATTTCATTACCAAAATAGTGCATTCCCTTGTAACAAGTGAAACAATTAAAAAACAACAGTAGTTATCTTGGCTTACTTTCACTTCTTCACTTACTTCCATGTAAGGAAACCTATGTTAACAGCCTGACATACATACTTCAGTATTTTCCCAATAACAAATGCTTCTGAAAATCAAAAAGAATGAGAAATGTGCAGTATAGTCTGCTATATTGGGGATCTATCGAAAATATTTTGTAGGAAAGGAAGGTAATCCAACTTCTTTAGAAAGGTTCGTCTAAGGGCAGGAACATGGTAGTGGGACTCTATATAGAGAGGCAGATAAGAAGTGATTCTAATAGACCATGAAAAGGTAATGGGAGTTGATATTATGGTAGAACTAGAAGTAACAAGTGTGGAAGATGAATAAAACTAGGACTTCATTTTTCAGAATTTAAACATGAATGAGTAAGATGAAGCACAGAGAGAAAGAGATGACTTGCCAATATGTGAACTAAACTATAAAATTGAAAATTACTTCATACCTTCATCTCTTTATTACTAGACCCTTCATTTGATATCTAGTCTGTATTTGTGATGCCAGTTAATTCATCCAGCCAAAACATTGAAAGCACCCTTAACTTTTTCAACTCTCACATCTCCCCAAATCCACTCTCCTAGTCCTCCACAACTTATTTTTTACACATTTCTTACAAAATATATCTTAAACTCAGGATGTTTTTCCTACCACCATCCTCTGATAGTTTACTATCAGATTTTTTTATCTCCTGACTTCTTTGATTCTACATTATCCACACCACAGTGAAACCTATTTTTCTAAAATGTAAGTCTAATATTATTATAAAACTAAACCTTCTTTTCAGATATTTCTGTCCACGAAGCAAAAAATTTAAAATTCTCTCCAGTGCATATAGGCTTTTACTGATGAGGCTATTGTTATTTCCACAGTCTCCGGGGTTACTGTGCTGCCCAGCTGCCATAATTCTAAAAGATCTTCTGGCACACAATGATATTTATTCCTTTGATGTCTTTAAAAATGATGTGCCCATGTTTCAATGTCATCCTTGATGCTGACTTTGAAAACTCTTTTGACCTTATTATTTAATAGAGAAGTTGTTTTATAAGAATGAAGTTCTGCCAAGATAGAATGGTCTTATATCTCTCAGGCCTTCCATCTCATAACTAAAAGTCTCTGGACATAACACTACAAACCAGCATTAAAAAAGCATTAAAGAAGGAAAGAAGTCAGGCTGCGTACAGACTATGGAACTTGAGGACCAAGACAGTGGTGAGACCTCTGAATTTCCTTATTTTATCCCATATCTTCTGAACAGAATGCTGTGGAAATCTCTAACCCCAAACCATCAACAGGCAGAAACAAACAAACAAATGCTCAAGTAGAGATTATTTCCTCAGCCAAAAGACAGGGAATAATCTGGACTAATGACAAAAAGCCTTTTGCCAATACCCGATTGTCTTAGTCCAGGCTACTGTAACAAATTATCATAGAGTGGGTGCTTAAAACAATAGAAATTTATTTCTTGGCAGCTCTGGAAGCTAGGAAGTTCAAGATCAGAGCACCAATATGACTCAGTTCTGGTGAGAACATACTTCCAAGTCTACAGATGACCAGGTTCTTGCTATATTCTCACTAGATAGAGAGCAGAGAGGCAAGAAACTTTCTAGTGTCTCTTCTTATAAGGGCACTAATCCAATTACAAGAGATATACCTTCATGAACTAATTATCTCCAAAAAGTCCCACCTCCAAATAATATCACATTGCAGATTAAGGTTTCTACATACAAATTTGAGAGGTACACAAATACTAAGTTAATATAAACACTCATTATTCAGCCAAAAAAAGCAGAAAAGACTCTTCCCTTTATGCACACTTACACAATTTTTGTGGGTGAGAAAAGAGAGTTATCTTCCACCCTACCTTTCAAGACGCATGCAATAAGTGACAGTGCCCCAAATCCCTCATCTGGGAGTGTTGGCTAGGCTGAGCAAAGAGTGAGCTTCCCTGCCCTGCCCTTTGGAGATAGGTGATAGTGATGCAATTTTCCTTCTAAGACAGTATTGGTGGGCTAGGAATTGAGCTGCTTTTCTTCCTCACCTGGTAGTAGCAGACATTATCATATTTTCTTCAGCCAAAGTAGTTTCAAAGGGTGCAGTGGCAGTCTAAGCATATATCTCATCCAGTATCAATGAGCCTGAACAATACAGTGGAACTGGGACTTGTAAGCTGTTTATCCCCCCCAACAATTATTGATATTAGTGAGGCCCAGTGGGGAGCTGACCCTCTATATCCATCTGACAGCAACAAGAATGAAGGTTTCAGTGCAAATCAGAGCCAGTCATCACTCTAGTTCTCCTTGTCCCTTGGTGTCAGCAAGTCCCAGTGAAAAGTAGGGTCCCTTTCTACCATGTAGCGATGAGGTAGAACAAGCTGATAGAAGGTGAAGTAGTTGATGAGTGTCAACTACTTCCTTCTACTGGTGTCAGAGGGGAATAGTGGGGAGCTGAGCTTATATCCCCAATCAGAAGCAAAAAGGCAGTGATCATCAATGACCTACTTTTACTGAGGAAATGTCAGCAAGGACTAGGGGAGCTGTAGTTCTGTTCACTCACCTGAAATGAGGAGGTGTGCATAAATGTTCCACTTTTGCCAAGAGGTATTCATGGGTCATAATGAAAAGTTGGGCTTTTCACCTAGTAGGCTCTAGTGATCTACCTCAACAGAGGGACTATCTGCTAGGAAAGATTAAATAAGATCCAGAGACTCATAATATAAACTATAACATGTCCAGTGTATCATGTGTTGTGCAAACAACCAGGAAAATCCTAATGGGAAAGGACATTCACCAGACATCAAATCAGCTTTCAGAAAAATCCAAAAAGTATTTTTCACTAGCAATCTAAAAATGCTTTCACAATCCATTAGGAATTCTTCTTATTTATTTATTTTTAGGAATTTTTTAAAATCACCACTCCATGAGAAATCTCATAGAAGAAATATAATTTACAAGAAAAGCCAAGTGGAAATTATAGACTGGAAAACAACAGTATTCCAGAGACCTGTGTGACAGTAACAAAAGTGCTCACATTCGTATCACTGGAGTTTTAAGAGAAAAAAAAGAGAATGGGGTCAAAAAAGTATTCAAAGAAAGAATTCTTGATGAAACTTTTCCAAATTGGTAAAAAGCCATAAACCTACAAAAGAAATCCATACCAAGACACATCATAATTAAGCTGCTGAAATCTAAGCAGAAAGAAAAGTCTGGAAGCACCGAGAGGGAAACAGTAATTATTTATATAGGAATACCAATTCAAATGAAAGCAGATTTCTCATCTGAAACCATGAAGGACAGGAAGAAATGGCTCAGTAGTTCTCAAGTAAAAGAAAAGAATTGTCAACCAGAGATACTATATCCAGGGAAAATATTCTTCAGGAATGAAGGGAAAATAGAGCCGTCGTTGGATGAAGTAAAACTAAGAGAGAAGTTATTTTAGCAAAACGAACCTGAAAAATGGTTAGAAGTTCTATTAAAAGAAAGGAAATAATAATAGGAGAATGCTTGAAATTTCAGAAAGGAAAAAATGAGTATAAGTAAAGGATATATAATCTGTCTCTTATACACATCTCGTACAGATCATGGAACTTGAGGACCAAGACAGTGGTGAGACCTCTGAATTTCCTTATTTTATCCCATATCTTCTGAACAGAATGCTGTGGAAATCTCTAACCCCAAACCATCAACAGGCAGAAACAAACAAACAAATGCTCAAGTAGAGATTATTTCCTCAGCCAAAAGACAGGGAATAATCTGGACTAATGACAAAAAGCCTTTTGCCAATACCCGATTGTCTTAGTCCAGGCTACTGTAACAAATTATCATAGAGTGGGTGCTTAAAACAATAGAAATTTATTTCTTGGCAGCTCTGGAAGCTAGGAAGTTCAAGATCAGAGCACCAATATGACTCAGTTCTGGTGAGAACATACTTCCAAGTCTACAGATGACCAGGTTCTTGCTATATTCTCACTAGATAGAGAGCAGAGAGGCAAGAAACTTTCTAGTGTCTCTTCTTATAAGGGCACTAATCCAATTACAAGAGATATACCTTCATGAACTAATTATCTCCAAAAAGTCCCACCTCCAAATAATATCACATTGCAGATTAAGGTTTCCACATACAAATTTGAGAGGTACACAAATACTAAGTTAATATAAACACTCATTATTCAGCCAAAAAAAGCAGAAAAGACTCTTCCCTTTATGCACACTTACACAATTTTTGTGGGTGAGAAAAGAGAGTTATCTTCCACCCTACCTTTCAAGACGCATGCAAGTAAGTGACAGTGCCCCAAATCCCTCATCTGGGAGTGTTGGCTAGGCTGAGCAAAGAGTGAGCTTCCCTGCCCTGCCCTTTGGAGATAGGTGATAGTGATGCAATTTTCCTTCTAAGACAGTATTGGTGGGCTAGGAATTGAGCTGCTTTTCTTCCACACCTGGTAGTAGCAGACATTATCATATTTTCTTCAGCCAAAGTAGTTTCAAAGGGTGCAGTGGCAGTCTAAGCATATATCTCATCCAGTATCAATGAGCCTGAACAATACAGTGGAACTGGGACTTGTAAGCTGTTTATCCCCCCCAACAATTATTGATATTAGTGAGGCCCAGTGGGGAGCTGACCCTCTATATCCATCTGACAGCAACAAGAATGAAGGTTTCAGTGCAAATCAGAGCCAGTCATCACTCTAGTTCTCCTTGTCCCTTGGTGTCAGCAAGTCCCAGTGAAAAGTAGGGTCCCTTTCTACCATGTAGCGATGAGGTAGAACAAGCTGATAGAAGGTGAAGTAGTTGATGAGTGTCAACTACTTCCTTCTACTGGTGTCAGAGGGGAATAGTGGGGAGCTGAGCTTATATCCCCAATCAGAAGCAAAAAGGCAGTGATCATCAATGACCTACTTTTACTGAGGAAATGTCAGCAAGGACTAGGGGAGCTGTAGTTCTGTTCACTCACCTGAAATGAGGAGGTGTGCATAAATGTTCCACTTTTGCCAAGAGGTATTCATGGGTCATAATGAAAAGTTGGGCTTTTCACCTAGTAGGCTCTAGTGATCTACCTCAACAGAGGGACTATCTGCTAGGAAAGATTAAATAAGATCCAGAGACTCATAATATAAACTATAACATGTCCAGTGTATCATGTGTTGTGCAAACAACCAGGAAAATCCTAATGGGAAAGGACATTCACCAGACATCAAATCAGCTTTCAGAAAAATCCAAAAAGTATTTTTCACTAGCAATCTAAAAATGCTTTCACAATCCATTAGGAATTCTTCTTATTTATTTATTTTTAGGAATTTTTTAAAATCACCACTCCATGAGAAATCTCATAGAAGAAATATAATTTACAAGAAAAGCCAAGTGGAAATTATAGACTGGAAAACAACAGTATTCCAGAGACCTGTGTGACAGTAACAAAAGTGCTCACATTCGTATCATTGGAGTTTTAAGAGAAAAAAAAGAGAATGGGGTCAAAAAAGTATTCAAAGAAAGAATTCTTGATGAAACTTTTCCAAATTGGTAAAAAGCCATAAACCTACAAAAGAAATCCATACCAAGACACATCATAATTAAGCTGCTGAAATCTAAGCAGAAAGAAAAGTCTGGAAGCACCGAGAGGGAAACAGTAATTATTTATATAGGAATACCAGTTCAAATGAAAGCAGATTTCTCATCTGAAACCATGAAGGACAGGAAGAAATGGCTCAGTAGTTCTCAAGTAAAAGAAAAGAATTGTCAACCAGAGATACTATATCCAGGGAAAATATTCTTCAGGAATGAAGGGAAAATAGAGCCGTCGTTGGATGAAGTAAAACTAAGAGAGAAGTTATTTTAGCAAAACGAACCTGAAAAATGGTTAGAAGTTCTATTAAAAGAAAGGAAATAATAATAGGAGAATGCTTGAAATTTCAGAAAGGAAAAAATGAGTATAAGTAAAGGTATATATAATAGATGATTCTCATTTTTATGAGCTTTATAACCAATATTTGAAGTTGGAAACAACTATAAAATCATCTGATTTACTCAATGAATATAGACATATACTTAATATAATTAAAATTTGAAAAAAAGAAGGGTAAGGAGACTAATGGAAGTAAAATTTCTACATTTCACTAGAACTGGCAATATTTCAAAGCCAGTTGATAGTGATGTTTCACATATTATTTTTAATACTTTGAGTAACTACTAAGAGATTCATAAAGAGTGAGATATTAAGAAACATAATCAAATCAGGATGGAATTCTAAAATATGTTCAAATATCTACAGCAAATTAAGCAAACAGAAATAAAAGAATGAGCAAAAGAGAAAAACTCAAAAGAGAAAGAGTAAAACAAAGGTTTACATCAACACTGTATATTGTCACCTTGCTTATTTAACTTATATGCAGAGTACATCATGAGAAAGGCTGGACTGGATGAAACACAAGCTGGAATCAAGATTGCCGGGAGAAATATAAATAACGTCAGATATGCAGATGACACCACTCTTATGGCAGAAAGTGAAGAGGAGTTAAAAAGCCTCTGGATGAAAGTGAAAGTGGAGAGTGAAAAAGTTGGCTTAAAGGTCAACATTCAGAAAACAAAGATTATGACATCCCGTCCCATCACTTCTTGGGAAATAGATGGGGAAACAGTGGAAACAGTGTCAGACTTTATTTTGGGGGGCTCCAAAATCACTGCAGATGGTGATGCAGCCATGAAATTAAAAGATGCTTGCTCCTTTGAAAGAAAGTTATGACCAACCTAGATAGTATATTCAAAAGCAGAGACGTTACTTTTCCGACTAAGGTCCGTCTAGTCAAGGCTATGGTTTTTCCTGTGGTCATGTATGGATGTGAGAGTTGGACTGTGAAGAAGGCTGAGTGCCGAAGAATTGATGCTTTTGAACTGTGATGTTGGAGAAGACTCTTGAGAGTCCCTTGGACTGCAAGGAGATCCAACCAGTCCATTCTGAAGGAGATCAACTCTGGGATTTCTTTGAAAAGAATGATGCTGAAGCTGAAACTCCAATACTTTGGCCACCTCATGCGAAGAATTGACTCATTGGAAAAGACTCTGATGCTGGGGATGGAAGTGGGGCTTAGGGGCAGAAGGAGAAGGGGACGACCGAGGATGAGATGGCCGGATGGCATCGCTGACTTGATGGACAGTGAGTCTGAGTGAACTCTGGGAGATAGTAATGGGCAGGGATGCCTGGCGTGCTGCAATTCATGGGGTTGCAAAGAGTCGGACACAACTGAGCGACTGAACTGAACTGAACTTATATTCCAAGACCATTTAGTTTTAAGCTATTATACTTTTTGCATTTTTACAATTAAGAAATTTTCATGTTATTTTAAAATTCTCTACTTCACTCAAAGTTACTAAGCTTCTAGAAAACAGAAGCTGTTTTTTTTTTCATCTCCTTATTATAAATGTGTGCCACATAATGTCATTTGATTTATGTGTCTAACAAAGTGGCACTGCCAAAGGGTGGCTCTGGGGGGAAAGATTTAGTCCCCTCACAACACTGTCATCTATCCACTCCCAAGTCAATTAAATTAATCTGAGTAAAAATGTTGTGCATGATATTCAAATGCAGCTTCAAAAAAATTCTCCTAGTTTCCTTCTTACAACAAAGTTTTAGCTTTTCAGCTCTTAATACATAGAAATTGACATGTAGGAGCTTTCAACAAGTCAGTAAGAATATGTTTGCTTTGAGTTTAACAGACTGTAATCTTTGGGCTGCTTTGTCTATTAGGTGAAACTATATATGGATATATTTATCAGTTAAAGATTTTTATGATATTTACATTTAAATGATACTTTTTATGTTATCTGCTGAAAATCAGAGACATACATATAATATACAAAGATTTTTAAGACTATTTCCTAGCTGTTTTTTTCTATTGTTAATATACAGTGCATTTTAAAATTTGTTCCCATGGTTTCAGTTAAGTAGATTTGATTTACAGTGTCTTTCTTGAGGTTTTAATATAGATGACCAGGTGAAATAAAAATGGACACTTTGAAGAGGAAAAACTTGGCAAACAAAACAAATGTTTCCACTGATTTAAGGTCACTGCCTTTTCATACTGTTCATGGGGTTCTCAAGGTAAGAATACTGAAGTGGCTTGCCATTCCCTTCTCCAGTGCACCACGTTCTGTAAGACCTCTCCACCATGACTCGCC
>SJYC01051465.1:0-12452 GCA_006408675.1 Madoqua kirkii | reverse complement strand
TAAATAAAAACTAGTTTAAACTAGATTATGAAATTGACAAAGCTGTAAATTGGATTTACAATTGTTTCATCAATGTAACTGAAAATGCAGAAAGTTTACTTTTGGTTTTGCTTGTTTTTTTTTTTTTTGTTGTTGTTATCTTGTTCCATATTGGAAATGGCCAATAAAATTATTTACTCATTCTTACATAAAAATACATTGAATACTTCTTATGTCAATGCATGCAATCAGTTTAACTGCTGTCAGAGAAAACTTAGATTAACATGGAGTGGTTTTCCATGTGTTCTCTTTCTTATTTTGTACAGAAATAGGTTCTTTTTTGCATCTTATTATTCTTTTTTTAAGATGTCTTCAGTGTTATCTCATTCATTTAAACTCCAAGGCTTTCTTCTTTGCATTCACTCCCATTCAACTCTGAAATTCCAGGTTTTTGTTGTAACTCTCTTGGCTCTGCATGCAATCCAGAGACTTTTGGAGGTAGCAAGGTTTCTTTGTACAGAAGGATAACATCACTAGCACATCCTTATCTCATTTCTAAACTCTTTACCTTCCTTTCTACTCAGCTACGTTCTTCCCATACTCAAGTGGGCTTATGGGAATTTAGGGAAGTTTTACAAAGACACTGAATATTTGAACTGTATCTTCAAAACACAAATGTCATCTTGCCATACCTTACCTTTAATAGAAACTATTGCTTATAGGATAAAATCTATTTCTTTTGTGTGTACTTTTTAATTTGACATCATGTTATGCCAAAATATCCCCCATTTTAGTCTTCCTGTCTTCCTCCACACACACTCCCAGTCTGCTATTTTCCAGTTTATGCCTGTTGTCTGCCTTTTGCTCTTTACTGTATTCTGGTATGAATAAAAAATTCTGTAATCATCCCTCTATTGAAGTACAGATTATACATTTAATTTCTCTGCAAAGTTTCTCTAAGTTTCCACTAGCAGAACACTGTTTCCTTCTTTACGTTCCTATGACAGTGACAACAACAACAACAAAATGCTTGCTATTACATTGAACGCTTTTGTTAACATTTTATTTAATAATATGTTCTTTAAAGAATATGCTTTTAGATGCTATACATTCATTCATTTATTTATTCAATAAATATTTTGTTAAGACATGCTAGAAGTCAGGTACTATTGTGTGAAAGAATGCTGATGAAGAAAACTAACAAAGACTAGGTTTTCATGTTCCTTTTATTATTTCTTTCTTTCTTTCTTTCTTTTTTTTGGTATCTCCCTTCCTTCCTTTGTTCTTTTTTTAAAATTTTTATTTTAGAGGAGTAGCCTGCAGATAAGTGGACAAATAAGTTCATTTCAGATTATGCTAAAAGATAAAATAGAATAATGTAATAAAAAGACAGTTTACATTTGGTCTAAGCTAAAGAAACTTTTCAGGACAAGCATATCGAGCATGTGATCCTTAAGCTGGAAACTGAGTGGTGAGACTATGTTAGTGCCATGAAGATCTAGAAGAACAGAGTTTTATACAGAGGAGAAGTCAAAAACAATAAGAATGAGCTTGGTGGTTCAAGGAATTGAGAGAAGGCTTGTTATGACTAGAATGTGTACAGAAAGGTGAAGGAGCATTGTCAGAGAATATGGGAGAAATAATTAAGAACTGTATGAATTTTGCTATTAATAGAGGTTCTTCAGTAAATCTATTTCTTTAATAATTAGTAATTATAATTGATATTAAGTTAATATTGTAATGGTATAATGTAGGCAATGGATGAAAAGGAAATGGAAGAGTAGATTTAAATCTGTACTTTTAAAATAGTTGAAGCCTATAATTGTCCAAGCACTATCATATATACATAGTATAATAAAATATCCACATCACATATAGATACTTTTCATACCATAAATATGAAAAATGTGTATGAAGCTATTAAAAATAATGTTAGTATAGATAATCATGGGGGCTTCCCAGGTAGCACTAGTGATAAAAATGTGGGTTCAATCCCTCTATCAAGAAGATACCCTGGAGGAGAAAATGGGGAAATCCATTTTAGTATTCTTAGTGGGAGAATTCGGTGGACAGAGGAGCATGGTAGACTACAGTCCATGGAGTTGGAAAGAGTCAGACACAGCTGAGCGTCTAAGCACATAGAAAGTCATAAGATCCCTCTTTTTTTGTATTATGAAATAGTGTGTAAGTTCAGTTCAGTCACTCAGTCGTGTCTGACTCTTTGCAATCCCGTGAACGACAGCACAGCAGGACTCCCTGTCCATCACCAACTCCCGGAGTCCACCAAAACCCGTGTCCATTGAGTTGGTGATGCCATCCAACCATCTCAACCTCTGTCATCCCCTTCTCCTCCTGCCCTCACTCTTTCCCAGCATCAGGGTCTTTTCAGATTAATCAGCTCTTTGCATCAGGTGACCAAAGTATTGGAGTCTCAGCTTCAACATCAGTCCTTCCAATGAACATCCAAGACTGATCTCTTTTAGGATGGACTGGTTGGATCTCCTTGCAGTCCAAGGGACTCTCAAGAGTCTTCTCCAACACCACAGATCAACAGCATCAATTCTTCGGTGCTCAGCTTTCTTTATAGTCCAACTCTCACATCCATACATGACTACCGGGAAAAACATAGCGTTGACTAGATGGACCTTTGTTGGCAAAATAATTTTTCTGCTTTTGAATATGCTGTCTAGGTTGGTCATAATCCTCCTTCCAAGGAGTAAACGTCTTTTAATTTCATGGCTTCAGTCACTATATGCAGTGATTTTGAAGCCAAGAAAAATAAAGTAAGCCACTGTGTCCACTGCTTCCCCCTCTATTTGTGAAAAACATAGCGTTGACTAGATGGACCTTTGTTGGCAAAATAATTTTTCTGCTTTTGAATATGCTGTCTAGGTTGGTCATAATCCTCCTTCCAAGGAGTAAACGTCTTTTAATTTCATGGCTTCAGTCACTATATGCAGTGATTTTGAAGCCAAGAAAAATAAAGTAAGCCACTGTGTCCACTGCTTCCCCCTCTATTTGCCATGAAGAGATGGGATGAGATGCCATGATCTTAGTTTTCTGAATGTTGATCTTTAAGCCAACATTTTCACTCTCCTCTTTCATTTTCATGAAGAGGTTCTTTAGTTCTTCTTCACTTTCTGCCATAAGGGTGGTGTCATCTGCAAATCTGAGGTTATTGATATATCTCTTGGTGATCTTGATTCCAGCTTGTGCTCTTCCAGCCCAGCATTTCTCATGATGTACTCTGCATATAACTTAAATAAACAGGGTGAAAATATACAGCTTTGACATACTCCTTTGAACAAGTCTGTTGTTCCATGTCCAGTTCTAACTGTTGCTTCCTGACCTCCATACAGATTTCTCAAGAGGCAGGTCAGGTGGTCTGGTATGCCCATCTCTTTCAGAATTTTCCACAGTTTATTGTGATCCACACAGTCAAAGGCTTTGGCATGGTCAATAAAGCAGAAATAGATGTTTTTCTGGAACTCTCTTGCTTTTTCATTGATCCAGTGGATGTTGGCAATTTAATCTCTGGTTCCTCTGCCATTTCTAAAACCAGTTTGAACATCTGGAAGTTCACAGTTCATGTATTATTGAAGCCTGGCTTGGAGAATTTTGAGCATTACTTTACTAACATGTGAGATGAGTGTAATTGTGTGGTAGTTTGAACATTCTTTGGCATTGCCTTTCTTTGGGATTGGAATGAAAACTGACCTTTTCCAGTTTTGTGGCCACTGTTGAGTTTTCCAAATTTGCTGGCATATTTAGTGCAGCACTTTCACAGCATCATTTTTCAAGATTTGAAATAGCTCCACTGGAATATCATCACCTCCACTAGCTTTTTTCATAGTGATGCTTCCTAAGACCCACATGACTTCACATTCCAGGATGTATGGCTCTAGGTGAATGTGAGTGATCACAGAACTGTGATTATCTGGGTCATGAAGATCTTTTTTATACAGTACTTCTGTGTATTCTTGCCACCTCTTCTTAATATCTTCTGCTTCTGTTAGATCCCTACAATTTCTGTTCTTTATTGAGCCCATATTTCCATGAAATGTCCCCCTGATATCTTTAATTTTCTTGAAGAGATCTCTAGTCTTTCCCATTCCCTTGTTTTTCTCTATTTCTGTCCATTGATCACTGAGGGAGGCTTTCTTATCTCGCCTTGCTGTTCTTTGGAACTCTGCATTCCACTGGGTATGTCTTTCCTTTTCTCCTTTGCTTTTCATTTCTCTTCTTTTCACAGCTATTTGTAAGGCCTCCTCAGATAGCCATTTTGCTTTTTTGCATTTCATCTTCTTGGAGATATTCTTGACCCCTGTCTCCTATACAATGTCATGAACCTCCATCCATAGTTCATCGAGCACTCTATCATATGTAATCCCTTAAATCTATTTCTCATTTCCACTGATAGTCATAAGGGATTTGATTTAAGTCATACCTGAATGGTTTAGTGGTTTTTTCCCACTTTTTTCCATTTAAGTCTAAATTTGGCAATAATAATGTGTAAAGAAATACTGAAATAAAGTTTTATGTTGAAAGAAGAGATACATTAAATGAAAAATAAAATTGGGCTATTTGTGAATATGAATCTTTGTATAGCTAAATTCAAAATACATTAGACTATAATCTCTTAAAGAATAGGAATTATTTTTGTTTTTTTCAATGTTTGTATGATGTTCAATTAGTGTCTTTTACACAGATGTTTAATTAAAAATATATATTCCAAATTATACTTTAAAAGTTCACTTGCAAACGGAAACTGTTAGTCACTCGGTTTTGTCCAACTCTTTGCAACCCCATGAGCCTGCCACGCTCTTCTGTCCATGGGATTTCCCAGGCAAGAATAATGGAGTAGATTGTCTTTTTCTTCTCCAGGGTATCTTACTGAGCCAGGGATTGGAATCTGGGTCTCCTGCATTGTGAGCAGATTCTTTACTATCTGAGCCACCAAGGAAGCCTCTAAAAGTTCACTTATAATTCCTAAACAATTAAAATATTTTTAAGAATCTCAAAGATTGAAGTATAATTTTTTGTTCCTTAGTCTCTTCATAGCGATTTTAAATAATTTTATTTGTTTAAATAAAATGTGTTTGTATCAACTCCAAATAATTTTGTATAGTAAATTCTTTTCATTTCTGGAAATGATCATTGAGAGTGGGTTATAATAATTAGCTCTTCGCTGTTGGTTCAAATGGTAAAGAATCTGCTTGAAATGCAGTAGACCCGGGTTTGATCCCTGGATTGGGAAGATACCCTAGAGAAGGCAAGGGCTTACCCACTCCCGTATGCTTGCATGTAGAATTCTATTGACAGAGAGCCTATTGGGCCACAGTTATGTGGTTACAAAGAGTTCAGACATGACTGAGCCACTAACACTTACACTTTTTTCTTTACTATCATACTTATCAAGCAAAAAATACAAAATAGTATTCTAAACACAAAGAAAAACTCTGCATTGCAAAATTATTTTCTTTCATGCAATATCAGGCAGATGGTTGAGATCACTGTGGCTCTTGATGAATGGGAAGTAAGAACATCTCCACATTTTACTAAGGATAAGTGTCCACAAACAAGTACATTTTTAGTGTAAAATTTGGTAGAAGCCCAATACTCTATTTTATAATGAAATGTTTGCATCAAGTAGTCCTGGCGGGCTTGAGTCTTTTCCATGCTCTTGCTAAAGAGGCATCTTCCAGGCCCCTCCACAAGGGTGGGGTCCATGGCAACTCTTGTCCTGTCTGCCCTTGTGCATGGAACCACATTCTCTGGAAACTCACCTCTGGAAGCTCAGGGAGGGCCTGTTACTGCCTGTTCTTGGTCCTAGTCTCAGACCTTCTCAAGGAACATGTGGGAGAGTGACTAAGTGCACTCAACTCGTGGCCCCACCAATGAGCTTCCCTCCACCCTATGTCAAGTAGTCCTCATTTTAAGATTCTCTAAGGATGCCTGATCTATATCATAGGCTTGGAATTCTTGTAATATTTCATTAGGCTTATCAACCATATTTATCCATAAATGAGAATAAATGAGCATGTCAGCATAAGCTATTGTCATAATTTGTGAAACTGCTAATGAGATATTTTCTGAACTCATAAAAGGACAGAGCTATGTCATTAAATCACTACAAAATAATTTCATTTTGTGTAGTATGTGAGCTGATATTTTATCAAAAATGACACCCTGATGTATCAGTGAACTGAAGATGAACAATAAAATGTTTCAGTGAAGGAGGTGTGATGTTATTCAGAAATAGCTGAGACAAAGGAGATCAAATTGCCAACATCCACTGGATCACGCAAAAAGCAAAAGAGTTCCAGAAAAACATCTACTTCTGCTTTATTGACTATGCCAAAGCCTTTGACTGTGTGAATCACGATAAACTGTGGAAAATTCTGAGAGAGATGGAAATACCAGACCATCTAACCTGTCTCTTGAGAAATCTGTATGGAGGTCAGGAAGCAACAGTTGGAACTGGACATGGACTAACAGACTGGTTCCAAATAGGAAAAGGAGGACGTCAAGGCTGTACACTGACACCTTGTTTATTTAAGTTATATGCAGAGTACATCATGAGAAATGCTGGACTAGGAAAAACACAAGCTGGAATCAAGATTGCAGGGAGAAATATCAATAACCTCAGTTATGCAAATGATACCACCCTTATGGCAAAAAGTGAAGAAGAACTAAAGAGTCTTTTGATGAAAGTGAAAGAGGAAAGCGAAAAAGTTGGTTTAAAGCTCAACATTCAGAAAACAAAGATCATGGCATCCGGTCCCATCACTACATGGGAAATAGATGGAGAAACAGTGGAAACAGTGTCAGACTTTACTTTTTTGGGCTCCAAAATCACTGCAGATGGTGACTGCAGCCATGAAATTAAAAGACGCTTACTCCTTGGAAGGAAAGTTATGACTAACCAGGGCAGTATATTCAAAACCAGAGACATTAGTTTGCCAACTAAAGTCCATCTAGTCAAGGCTATGGCTTCTCCTGTGGTCATGTATGGATGTGAGAGTTGGACTGTGAAGAAGGCTGAGCACTGAAGAATTGATGCTTCTTAACTGTGATATTGGAGAAGACTCTTGAGAGTCCCTTGGAGTGCAGCAAGGAGATCCAACCAGTCCATTTTAAAGGAGATCAACCCTGGGATTTCTTTGGAAGGAATGATGCTGAAGCTGAAACTCCAGTACTTTGGCCACTTCATGCGAAGAGTTGACTCATTGGAAAAGATTCTGATGCTGGGAAGGATTGGGGGCAGGAGGAGAAGGGTACGACAGAAGATGAGATGGCTGGATGGCATCACTAACTCGATGGACATGAGTCTGAGTGAACTCCGGGAGATGGTGATGGACAAGGAGGCCTGACCTGCTGCAATTCATGGGGTCGTGAAGAGTCGGACATGACTGAGTGACTGAACTGAACTGAACTGAACTGAACTGAGACAAAGGAATGTGAAGTTAAAAAAGAATTGATTATTTTGAATTAATTAGATTTTTTTTTTACTTTTTAGAATGTAATTAGGAAACAAATCAATATTCATAATTACCCTATTTAAAAAAGATACACTCAAACATCTTCCAGTGTAACAAGTACCGTGCTGTTCTTGACTATAGACCCAAACATTGTTTTCACGATGTTCGTGAGATTAATTATTCTTACACTGAGCCTACAGGGAAAATCAAATAATCATGGGTATTAAATATGGGCTCTGCTATGCTATAAGCAAAGAAGGAAAAATACTGAACTGAACTGAACTGAGACAAAGGAATGTGAAGTTAAAAAAGAATTGGTTATTTTGAATTAATTAGATTTTTTTTTTTACTTTTTAGAATGTAATTAGGAAACAAATCAATATTCATAATTACCCTATTTAAAAAAGATACACTCAAACATCTTCCAGTGTAACAAGTACCGTGCTGTTCTTGACTATAGACCCAAACATTGTTTTCACGATGTTCGTGAGATTAATTATTCTTACACTGAGCCTACAGGGAAAATCAAATAATCATGGGTATTAAATATGGGCTCTGCTATGCTATAAGCAAAGAAGGAAAAATACATATACCCAAGAGAAAGAAGAATATGTATCTTTATCTCAATTTGAGCACTGTTTAAAAATAAACTGTAAGTACTCTAGCTCCTGGAGTTTATTAGACATTGACATGGGAGATATACAGTGTTAGTGGCTCAGTCTTGTCGGACTCTTTGTCACCCAAGGACTGTAATCTGCCAGGCTTCTCTGTCCATGGAATTCTCCAGGCAATAATACAGTAATGGGTTGCCATTCTCTTCTCCAGGGGATCTTCCTGATCCAAGAATTGAACCCACGTCTCCTGCATTGTAGGCAGATCTTTTACCATCTGAGCCCCCAGGCAAGTTTTATGAAGAAACTAAACACTCTTTCAGTATATTCTTCAACCCCTTAGTGTCATCACTATGGTATCCAGAGATCCAGTACAATTGGATGTGTTTGGATATGATTACAGACCAACTCATCAAGGTTTGCCCATCTCAAAGACGATACACAAAATATTTACAACCTTTGCATGTAAGGACCTAAGAGTTAAAAACAGAAACACATGTGTATAGATATATATGCAGAACTTCATTATAAGTATAGATCATCATTACTTTTTTTTTTTCCCCTAAAGTATGTTTTCATTTTATCAGCTTTAATAGTCCTGGCTCTTTTTTTCCAAAAAAAAAAGTCAGATTCATAAGGTTTGGAGTGGGCTATATTAAACATGAATGATAGGTGGAATCACTGATTTTATAAGAAAACGCTTATTGGGTGCTTTTGGCTAGAGGACCATACATTAGAAGCTGGGTATTACTTAGATATGAGATTCCCTATGGTGTAGATCCTATAACTTAAGCATAAATGAATATAGGAGACAAACATGAAATAAAAAGTGAGTTCTGGTGGCTCAGACGGTAAAGCATCTGCCTGCAATGCAGGAGACCCAGGTTCGATTCCTGGATCAGAAAGATCCCCTGAAGAAGGAAATGGCAATCCATTCCAGCACTCTTGCCTGGAAAATCCCACGGATGGAAGAAGCTGATAGGCTACAGTCCATGGGGTCGCAAAGAGTCGGACACGACTGAGCAACTTCACTTTCATTTTCACTTTCAAATGAATGCATTAAAAATACCATAAATCTTTAGAAAGACCACAAACATAGAGGAACGTGATAGTTAAAAAGGCTTTGTGGGGAGGAATGGCTTCAGTTGAAACATAAAACAAAAGTAGAAATAAGTTTAGTATGCTTTACATTTCTACAGAAATGTTATATTAGTTATTTAATTTGCTCATTACAAGAACCATGAACATTATTAATTTGCTCAGTGTTTAAGCTATTGAACCTCAAGGAATTTATTGTAGAGTTAGGAATCAAATTCAGGTATTTTGTCTTGTCATTGATTCTGTTTGTCAGTGCTCCTCAGTGGAAAACTTAGACTATCAGATCACTCTCTGGAGGAGACTTCATCACTAAAATGATGGAAGTAGTATAATAGTAAATACTATGGGACCTGGTGTTCAAATCTTGGCTTTATTCCATTTTAGTTATGTGACCTCTGGCAAATTTCTGCAGTTTCTTTTCATCTATAAATTGTTAAGTAATATTGCCCATATGATTGCTTTGAGAACTGATGAAGTAATATCTGCAGTCAATAAGCTAGTATATAACTGTATCAAGTCAATAGCTCTCAAATTTGGGTATTTAGGACACTTCTTGAACATGGAGTAGCTCATCTCGGCCCTCTACACCCGTGCAGCCACAGCTCCTTGTACGTGGGGTAGCTCCTCCCGGCCACCGCCCCTGAGCTCAACTTGGGGTAGCTCCTCTCAGCTGCTCCTGCACCATCACAGCCTGACATTCTTGACTGCCTCCCATGATCTTGGATGTTTTATTGATTTTGCCAAAACCTTTGACTGTGTGGATCACAATAAACTGTGGAAAATTCTGAAAGAGATGGGCACACCAGACCACATGAAATGCCTCATGAAAAACCTATATGCAGGTCAGGAAGCAACAGTTAGAACTGGACATGGAACAACAGACTGCTTTCAAATATGAAAAGGAGTATGTCAAAGCTGTATATTGTCACCCTGCTTATGTAACTTATATGCAGAGTACATCATGAGAAACGGTGGACTGGAAGAAGCACAAGTTGGAATCAAGATTGCTGAGAGAAATATCAAAAATCTCAGATATGGAGATGACACCACCCTTATGGCAGAAAGTGAAGATGAGCTAAAAAGCTTCTTGATGAAAGTAAAAGAGGAGAGCGAAAAAATTGGCTTAAAGCTCAACATTCATGGCATCTGGTCCCATCACTGCATGGAAAATAGATGGAGAAACATGGAAACAGTGTCAGACTTTATTTCTTGGGCTTCAAAATCATGGCAGATGGTGACTGCAGCCATGAAATTAAAAGACATTTACTCCTTGGAAGGAGGGTTATGACCAACCTAGATAGCATATTCAAAAGCAGAGACGTTACTTTGCCAACAAAGGTCCATCTCCTCAAGGCTGTGGTTTTTCAAGTAGTCATATATGGATGTGAGAGTTGGACTGTGAAGAAAGCTGAGTGCTGAAGAATTGATGCTTTTGAACTGTGTTGGAGAAGACTCTTGAGAGTCCCTTGGACTGCAAGGAGATCCAACCAGTCACTCCTAAAGGAGATCAGTCCTGGGTGTTCTTTGGAAGGAATGATGTTAAAACTGAAACTCCAGTACTTTGGCCACCTCATGTGAAGAGTTGACTCACGGAAAAAGCTCTGATGCTGGGAGGGTTTGGGGGCAAGAGGAGAAAGGGACGACAGAGGATGAGATGGTTGGATGGCATCATTAACTCAATGGACATGAGTCTGAGAGAACTCTGGGAGATGGTGATGGACAGGGAGGCCTGGCCTGCTGCGATTCATGGGGTCTCAAAGAGTAGGACACGACTGAGTGACTTAACTGAATTGAGGACCCTTCTACAAACTTAGAAACTCTATGCACCCTAATAAATGTGTATGTGGGCTATAGCTATTATCACTTGCCATAATAGGATTTTAAAATAATTTTCTAATTAATTAATTAAAATTATAGCAATGTATACCTTACAAGATAAAATAAATAATATTTTTAAGGAAAAGTAACTATATTTTCCAGACCAAAAATTTAGTATAAAGAATGGTTTTGTTACATCGTTAAATTTTTGTGAGTCTGTACTATTTATCATAATAAAACAAATGAGTTACCGTATCTTTTTCTGTATGCAATCTGTTGTGATACATTGTTTTCGTGGAAGTATGTAAAGAGAATCTGCTTATAAATAGATATGTAGTTGGAAAATGGAGAAATACTTTTAAAAGCTTTTCTGATAATTGTGGATATTCTTTGGTAGAACATCAAGTCTTGATAAATGATAGTTTCCTAAAGCTTTGTTGTTACATGGGATTTGAAACTATATCAGTGAACTTTCAGAGCTCTGTTACATTAAATTCCATTGATCTGTTATATACTTGGAATGAATCTTTTATGATGCATAGTCTCATAGCATCATGCATTGGTCACTTGAAAAATGTTGGTTAATGGATTATGCTATCTCCCAAATGTTGCCACATTTCATTATGCAACATTCAAAAATCACATTCATTAATGTCACCAGCAATCATATTATAAAAATCTTTATTTGTTGGAAAGTTCCTAAGCCTATCATGATAGGTGAAAGTTTTTTATATGTCTTAATTTTGCCCAAAATTCTGAATTTTATTATTAACAAATAATTGTTTCCCTTGAAGTATAAACTTACTGTATTCCTTTCTGTCAAAATTTTTGCCAGATAATCTTCCAGATAATTGTAGACTATCTGTCAGTTATTCTTTCAAGTAAAAATTCTTTTCTGTATAAAGTGCAAATAGTACCACCCAACTCAAATAATCGCACATCTGATTTTCCTGGAGATGACCATCTTACTTTAGTATATATCAGAAGTGCATATGTAAATTTTCTGTTTTATCACAGGGAGGAGTAAAAAAGACAAATGCATGGGTTGTGATTTAGTAAAATTATTATTATTATTATTATTATTTTTGCATTGTGGTTATTCTTAAGTGAATCTGATTTTTTTTTCTTTTCTTTTTTAACTCTGTGTGATGGTAAAGGATTCAGTTTGGTATCCTGTGCCCTGATTTTTAGTGAAACACTAGCAGTTTTCTCCACCATTGCTTTTGCACCTTCAGTGCAAATGTCAACAAAGTGAAAATGGCAAATGACATTTTAGTATTACAAAAATAGATTTGACTTCATGAACTCAGTGAAAGTGCCTTAGAGACCTCCAAGATCCTTGACCATACTTTGAGAACCACTGTACCTGACATTTCATGTTAGATAGTATTATTTTTATGAAAGAAAAACCAAGGTTTATGCAAAGAATGAGCAAAGTGGAGAAATATGAATGACGTATTCCTAT
>SJYC01051455.1:0-11603 GCA_006408675.1 Madoqua kirkii | reverse complement strand
AGAGAGAGGTGGGAGGGGGTTTAGGATGGGGAACATGGCAGATTCATGTCAGTGTATGGCAAAAACCAATAAATATTATAAAGTGAAAAATAAATAAATAAAACTGAAAAGAAGAAAAAAAAATGTTCTCCCAGAAAACCATCAGGGAGTTCAGGTTTTTGAGCATGAGCTACCTGTTTTCCTTGCTTGGCTCTGTGGTAAACTTTTTTCTGCTTCAGACTCCAAACTTTTGGTTTACCTGCCTTGCTGTGAGTTGGGAACAAGAACTTGCATTCGGTAACACTATCAGTTCAGGTCATTCGTTCAGTCGTGTCTGATTCTTTGTGACTCTGTGGACTGCAGCACACTAGGCCTCTCTGTCCATCACCAACTCTTGGAGTTTACCCAAACTCATGTCCACTGAGTCAGTGATGTCATCCAATCATCTCATTCTCTGTTGTCCCCTCTCCTCCCACCTCCAATCTTTCCCAACATCAGGGTCTTTCCAAATGAGTCAGCTCTTGGCCTCAGGTGGCCGAAGTATTGGAGTTTCAGCTTCAACATCAGTCCTTCCAATGAATACCCAGGACTGATCTTCTTTAGGATCAGTCCTGAAGTGATGAAAGTCCTAAAGTGGTAATGTGGACTGCAGCACACTAGGCCTCTCTGTCCATCACCAACTCTTGGAGTTTACCCAAACTCATGTCCACTGAGTCAGTGATGTCATCCAATCATCTCATTCTCTGTTGTCCCCTCTCCTCCCACCTCCAATCTTTCCCAACATCAGGGTCTTTCCAAATGAGTCAGCTCTTGGCCTCAGGTGGCCGAAGTATTGGAGTTTCAGCTTCAACATCAGTCCTTCCAATGAATACCCAGGACTGATCTTCTTTAGGATCAGTCCTGAAGTGATGAAAGTCCTAAAGTGGTAACACTATCACCACTTTGTAATTTCATAACCCCTGAAAAAAACTCTCCTTATTAGCAGTCATCCTCCCTTTCCTAGCACCTGACAACCATTAATCTAAGTTCTTTCTCAATGAATTAACCAATTCTGGGCATTTCATATAAAAAGAGTTATATGATACTTGGTATGCTGTGTCTAGCTTGTTTCATTAGCATAATGTTTTCAAGATTCTATGTTGTAGCATATACTAGTGCTTAATTTATTTTTATTGCTAATGTATAAATATACTACAGTTGATGGATATTTAGATCATTTTGACTTTTTAGCTTTTATGAACGACAAATCTTATGAACATTTGTGTGCAAGTTTTTGAGTGCACATGTTTTCAGTCCCCTTAGGTATATACCTAGGAGAAGGATTTCTGGGTCATTCAACTGTATATTTAATATTTTAAGGTAATGAAACATTGTGTTCCAAAGTGCACCTTACGTTTCCATCAACAAGGTATGAGAATTCAATTTCTCCATGTTTTCACTCTTTTTTCCCTACCAATATTTATTTATTTGAATAACTTTCTGCATTATTTATTGAAGTCTTTTTTTTTCCTTCGCGAATTCTTAGTGATCTTTTTTTTTTTAATATTCATTCTATGGTATACAATGGTATTTCAATTGTGGTTTTGATTTGCATTTCCCTAATGATTTTGATTTGCATTTCACCTAGTCAAGACTATGGTTTTTCCAGTGGTCATGTATGGATGTGAGAGTTGAACTATAAAGAAAACTGAGTGCCAAAGAATTGATGCTTTTGAACTGTGGTGTTGGAAAAGACTTTTGAGAGTCCCTTGGACTGCAAGGAGATCCAACCAGTCCATCCTAAAGGAGATTAGTCCTGGGATTTCTTTGGAAGGACTGATGCTGAAGCTGAAATTCCAATACTTTGGCCACCTCATGAGAAGAGTTGACTCATTGGAAAAGACTCTGATGCAGGGAGGGATTGGGAACAGGAGGAGAAGGGGATGACAGAAGATGAGATGGCTGGATGGCATCACCAACTTGATGGACATGAGTTTGGGTGAACTCCGGGAGTTGGTGATGGACTGGGAGGCCTGGCATGCTGCGATTCATGGGGTCGCAAAGAGTCAGACACGACTAAGTGACTGAACTGGACTGAATGGAGAAGTGTCTTAAGAGTCCCTTGGCTGCAAGGAGATCTAACCAGTCAATCCTAAAGGAAATCAGTCTTGAATATTTTTTGGAAGGACTGATACTGAGCTGAAACTCCAATACTTTGGCCACCTAATGCAAAAAAACTGGCTCATTGGAAAAGACCCTGATCCTGGGAAAGATTGAAGGTGGAAGAAGAGGGCAACAGAGGATAAGACAGTTGGATGGCATCATAAATGCAATGGACATGAGTCTGAGTAAACTCTGGGAGTTGGTGATGGACAGGGAAGCCTGGCTTGCTAAAGTCCATGGGTTCACAACGAATCAGAAATGACTGACTGAACTAAACTGAATGACTAATGATGTTGAGCATATATTCATGTGCTTATTGGTCATTTACATATCTTCCTTGAAGAAGTGTCTATTAAACCTTCAATTTAAAGGATTTTAGCCCATTTAAAAATTGGATTGTCTTTCTGTTGTTGAGTTGTAAGAGTTCTTTATATACTTCAAATATAATGCCTTTATTTAATATGTAATTTCTAAATATTTTCCCCTGTCCCATAGATTTTCTTTTCACTTTCTTGATGGTATCCTTTGGCACAAAAGTTTTACTTTTGATGTTCAATTTAACTTTTTTCCTTTGGTTACTTGTGCTTTGGGTGTCATAGTTAAGAAACCATTGCCTAATTAAAAGTCACCAAGATTTATTTCTATGTTTTCTTCTAAGAGCTTTGTGATTTTAGTTGTTAAATTTAGGTCTTTGGTCTGTTTGAGGTGAATTTTGTATGTGATATGAGTAGGAATCCAACCTCATTCTTTTGTATGTGGATACTCAATTGTCCCAATATCATTTATTAAAAGTACTATTATTTCTCCATTGAACTGTCTTGGCGTCCTTGTCAAAGAGCAATTGGCCATACACAGTGTGGTACTTGCATAAAAACAGACACACACACACACAATATACAAACACGAATGGAATAAAATAAAAAGTCAAGAAATAAACTATTTGCATATGTGGTCAAATGATTTTTGACAAGGGTGCCAAGACAATTCAATGGGAAAAGGACAGCTTTTTTGCAAATGGCACTGGAAAACCTGGATGCTTGCATGCTAAGTCACTTTAATTATGTCCGACTTTCTGGGACCCTATAGATTGTAGTCCACCATGCTTCTCTGTCCATAGGATTCTCCAGGCAAGAATACTGGAGTGGGTTGCCATGACCTCCTCCAAGGGATCTTCCCAATCCAGGGATTGAACCCATGTTTCTTATACCTGAATTGGCAAGGGGTTCTTTATTACTAGTGCCACCTGGGAAGCCCAGCAAAAGTGGATATTCACATGCAAAAGAAATAAACTTTAGTCTAACATGACATACCAAAATCCCCTCAAAATGGATCAAAAACTCAAACATAAGACCTAAAAATATAAAACACTTAGGAAAAAATAGGACAAAAGCTATACAATATTGGATTTAGCAATGATTTCCTAGATGTGCCATGAAAGGCACAGGTGACAAAATAAAAAATGGACATATTATGCTTTATGAAAATTTAAAAATTCATTGCATCAAAAAACACTGTCATGTTTCCCTGGTAGCTAGCTGGTAAAGAATCCACCTGCCAATGTTGGAGTCACGGATTTCATTCTTGATCCAAGAAGATCTCACATGCCAAGAAGCAACTAAGCCTGTGCACCACAAGTTTTGAGCGTATACTCTAGAGCCTGGAAGCAGCAACTAATAAGCCGGTGCACCAATATTACTAAAGCCTATGCACCCTAGAGCCTGTGTTCTGCCACAAGAGAAGCCACAGCAATGAGAAGCCCAAGCACCGCAACTAGAGAGGAGCCCCCATTCACAACTAGAGAAAAGCCTGTGAAGCAATGAAGACTCGCACAGCCAAAATAATAATAATAAATAAAATATTTTTTTAAAGAAATTGTCAATAAAGTAAAAGGGCAACTCATAGGATCAAGGAAAATATTTACAAAGCATATATATGATAAGGAATTAATTTTCAGAGTATACAGAGAACTCTTAAAGCTTAATAACAACAAAAACAAACTGACTAAAAATTTGGCAAAGGACTGAAACAGACGTTTCTCCAAAGAAAATATATAAATGGCCAACAAGGAGGAGTTCCTTGATGGTCCAGTGTTTAGAACTCCATGCTTTCACTGCAGGAGCAGCTAAGTTGCTCTGATGGGGAACTAAGATCTTCCATAGCTGTGCAGTGCAGTCAGAAAAAAAAAAAAAGGTTGTCCATAAATGGTCAATAAGCAAATGAAGCATGCTCAACATCACTAATCATTAGGAAAATGCAAATCAAAACTATAATGACATATATCCATTAGGATGGGTCCTACCAAAAAAGAAAAAAGAAAGACCAAAAATAACATGTTAATGGGATGTGGAGAAACTAGAATCCTTGTATGTTGTTGATGAGAGAGTAAAATGGTACAGCCACTATGGAAAAGAGTATGGCAGCTCCTTAAAAATACAGTTACCGTATGATCTAGCATTCCACTTCTGGGTATATGCCCAAAAGAATTGGAAGCAAAGACTCAAATAGACCTTTGTACACTCATGTTCATAGCAGTTTTATTCACAATAGCTCAAACATGGAAGCAATCTATGTGTTCATCACTGATGACTGAATGGTAAAATGTGGTATAAACATACAATAGCATACTATTCAGCCTTAAAAAGGAAGGAAATTCTGACATATGCTACAACATGGATAAACCTTGAGGATATTACGGTGATTGAAATGAACCAGTCACAAAAAGACAAATACTGCATGTTTCTATTTATATGAAGTAGATATTTAGAGTAGTCAAAATCTAGACAGAGAAAGTAGAATTGTGGTTGTCAGGGATTGGGGGGAGAGGTTATTGTTTAATGGGTATAGAGTTTTAGCTTTATGAGATTAAAAGTTATGAAGATGAATGATGGTGATGGTTGTACCACATTATGAATATATTTAATACTGCAGAAAGGTACACTTAAAAATGATTAAGATGGAAAATTGTCAGCTATGACACTTTATCTCAACAAAACTTAAAAAAAAAAACACAATCTTAGACACAGTTTCAATCCCGGTCTGAGAGGATTCTGCATGCCCATGTGCAAGTAAGTAAGCCCATGTGCCACAAATATTGAGCCTTGGCCTAGAGCCAGAGAGCTGCAGTTCCTGAAGCACGGGTGCCTCGAGCCTGTGCTCTGCAACAAGAAAACGCCCGGCAGTGAGAAGGCCGAGCACTGCGATGAAGAGTAGCCCCCACTAGCCATGATTAGAGAAAGCCCGTGGGCAGCAAAGAAGACCCAGCACAACCAAAACCAATGGACTGTTGATGTATTATTCATAACAAATTAATAATTAATTAATTTAAAATCAACTGATAATAACGTTTATTTGGGGACTCTCAGTTCTATCCCACTGATCTTTATGTCTTCTGCTGCTACTGCACTGCCTTGATTAGCTTTTTAGTACATTTCGAATCATGAAGTGTAAGTCCTCCAACTTTGTTCTTCAGAGTTGCTCTAAGAAAGCAGCTGTGTTTCTTTCAACTATGTGTTCTATGAGAGAAACATTTAAAGAACATTTATAATATACGAAAAACACACATACACATCTAATGTAATCCTCATAAAAATCATATAAGGTAATATTATGACTTTATTAATTAAGCAATCATATTTTTATCATCTGTTCTGTATCAGACATTATGGATACAAGACACTGGGGCCGTAGACAGATAGGCAACATAATCACTGTTCAGGTTTAGGTCACTCTCTCAAATTGGAATGCAGTTCTCTTGACTCCAAGTCCACAAATAGTTTCACTGCAAAAAGATTAGTTCCTTCTGCAGTTCTCAAACATCTTCTATAGTTTCTCTCTGGCCTGAGCTGGATAAGTGGCCACCTGAATGGCATGAGAACGAAGGTAAAACCTGGATCTTATAGCCTTCTCATTTAAGTGGGAGATCATTCAACCATTTGTTCATTTAAAGAATATTTATTCAGGGCCTACTGTGTGCCAAGGATTAGTGATATAATCAAGAAGAGACAATGTCATCGCCTTCGTGAAGCTTACTTTCTTGCACAAGAGATATGTAACAAGAAATTTCACAAATAACAAGATAATTACAGCAAATAATTTGCAGGTTTCTGTAAAGTAAGGAAAGTTTGCAAAATTAAGAATATCAGAGATAACTACCATTGATGGTGGGGGGGTTTTACAGAAAACCTCACTTTAAAGACTTAAAATTTTGTCAAGGGACAAAGAATAAGAGAGAAATGGCCCTATCAAAAGCATTTCAAGCAAAGAAAGTACAACAGCAGAGTCCCTGAGGCAGGAAAAGAGCTAGGTGTCGCCTGGGAACTGACAGAAAGCCAATGAGATTTGAGTATACTAAGCAAAGAGCATGGTGATACTGAGAGATAAGCAGGTAGTGCTTACAGGGCATTGGAGGGCACCCAAGAACCGAGTTATCCAGCTATCCAGTTATTCGAGACTAGAGTCACACCCTGACAGCTCTGTCTTGGTGTGCTAGAGTCCTTGGAGAAAATCTGCTGTTCTTGGTTCACTGGTGAGGGCAATCATTGCCCTCAGGAGTGCCCAGATCAGATACATGCCCTCACTGCCTCCAAGATGGAGTGGATTGGCTGGCATCTTTCTTCATACTCTTGGCCATGGTGCATTATAAACCCTTTTCTCTGTTCTTCTAGGGTTACTACAAAGTCTAGGGCAAGGGAAAGCTCCCAAAGCAGCCTGTCATTGTGAAGGCCAAGTTCTTCAGCAGAAGGGCTGAGGAGAAGATTGAGGGTGTAGGTGGGGCTTATGGCCTTGTGGCTTGAAACCACATGCTGGGAAATTCATTACATGTTAACAAGTGCTTTCTTAAAAACAAACAAAAACTGTTAGCCAAAGTACAATTAGAAGCCATTGAAGGATTTTAAACCAAAGGATGTTGTGATCTGATTTATAGTTTTAAAAGCTTACTCCTACCATGTGTATAGAATGGATTGGGTATATAAGTAAACAAGGTTAAAATCTTAAAGCTCATGAAGTTCAGCTAGAAGGCTATTGCAGCTGTCAAAATGAAAGAAAGCTTTCTTAGACTAGGGTGGTACTGGTGGAGATACATGGAGAGAAGTGAAAATATTCTAGATGTATTTTGGAAATGAAAATAACACGTTGATGCTCAAGTTTGGGCTTTAATAACTGTATGGTGGCATCATATGCTGAAATGGGGAAGACTACAAGTAGAGAATATATAGGTTTTTAAAAATCATCCATAATTGCATCTCAGACATGTTGAGATTGAAACAATTATGAGACATTCAAAAAGCTTGTAGATAAGGATCAGGCCCTTCCTGCAAGGAAAGCAGCTGAGGAAGAAAGCTTACTGTCAAAGGAAGTCTGACTTCTGGGGTCCTGGAGCAGGTGTCAGATGAAGGAGACCATTATCCTGAGACCAGAGAGATAAGAACCAAGAACTAATAGCACTATTGCAGCTCATCTTAGAAAATATTCATTGAAAGTCCATAGGAATCACCATGAGGCTTGTCATTGTTGCTAAGTCATGTCTGATTCTTTGCAACCCCAGGGACTGCAGCACACCAGTCTTCCCTGTCCTCCAATATCTCCCAGAGTTTGCTTGGATTTATGCCCATTGAGTCAGTGATGCTATCCAACCATCTCATCCTCTGCTGCCCCTTTCTCCTTTTACCTTCAGTCTTTCCCAGCATCAGAGTCTTTTCCAGTGAGTTGACTCCTCACACCATATGGACAAAGTTTTGGAGCTTCAGCTTCAGCCCTCCCAGTGAATATTCAGGGTAGATTTCCTTTGGGGTTGACTGATTTGATCTCTTTGCTGTCCGAGGGACTTTCAAGAGTTTTCCTCTGAACCACAATTCAAGAGCATCAGTTTTTTGGTGCTCAGCCTTTTTTATGGTCCTACTCTCACATCCATACATGATTACTGGAAAAACTGTTGCTTTGACTATGGAAACCTTTTTTGGCAAAGTGATGTCTCTGCTTTCTTAATAGGCTCTCTTGGTTGGTCATAGCTTTCCTTCCAAGGAGCAAGTGTCTTTTAATTTCATGACTGCAGTCATTGTCTGCAGGGCTTTTGGAGCCCTCAAAAACAAAACCTGCCACTGCTTTCACTTTCCCCCCTTCTATTTGCCATAAAGTGATGGGACCAGATACCATGACCTTAGTTTTTTGACTGTTGAGTTTTAAGCCAGCTTTTTCATTCTCCTCTTTCACTCTCATCAAGAGGCTCTTTAGTTCCTCTTCACTTTTTGCCACTAGAGTGGTATCATCTGCATATCTGAGGTTGTTGATATTTTTCCTGGCGACCTTGATTCCAGCTTGTGATACATTCAGCCCAGCTTCGCATGATGTTCTCTGCACATAAGTTAAATAAGTAGGTTGACAATACACAGCCTCTGTCATGCTGCTTTCCCAATTTTGAACCAGTCAGTTGTTCCATATCTGGTTCTAACTGTTGCTTCCTTACTCACATATAGATTTCTCAAGAGACAGATAACGGTGGTCTGGTACTCTCTTTAGAGTACCTAGAGAAGACATAGTTTAAGGTTTGGTGACTTTGGCAAAGTTCAAACTTCTTTGATCCTTGTTGAGTGATTATGAAATTTAAGAGGAAAAATTCATGTGAAAGCATCTGGCTGTATAAATGGAGATTTATATTGTACATTGTGAGAGCAGGTATTATTATGAGCAGTCAATATGAGCTCTGTACCTACAACATTGCTTTCTGAAAAACACCAATAATTTTGATGATGGTTTAACAGGATCAAAATAAATGTACTTTACTTTGTACAAGCCAGCTCTAGCATCACCCAAGTGAAACAGATCAGGACAAAATGACACCAAGGAGACTGATGTGTATGCTGAGTTCCCATGTGGGTAAAGAACTCATCTCAGAATCAGTGGGTCTCAGCAGATCTTGACCTTGATCGCAATGTGACCATGACTAGTAAGCTTGGTTACATTTGCTGCAATCTCTTTGCCATTGGATTCCAAGCATATCAGAGTGTTGTCTGTATATCTTGTACCATCTTTTAGAGCCTACCTGTCAACATTAGCCCACAGTCTTGGCGAACATGCCAGTGATCGTCTGCCTTTCTTCCCATACAATCTCTAGACTTGCTGTTTCAACAAAATAGCATTTTTTCACTCTTTTGCTCTACCCTTGCTGAACAACTCATTTTTCTCAAATACCATAGACTTTCACATTTCCAAACTTTTGTCCTTATAAAGGTTCCTTAAGCCTAGAATGTCCTCACTCCTCACCTTCTTACTGATTATTTATGCTTTCAGGGTCAGATAAATGTAAATCGCCATCTCTCCTCAAAATACTCAGTGGAATTCATTGCATCCTCATCTATATTTCCATTTTATGCTATTTATAGTTCAATATACTTATTCAGCAAACATTTACAGAATGCCTGCTGAGTATCAGGACCTTTGAAGATGCAAATGACAGAAACATACTCCAAGTAGCTGAAACAAGCTAGCTCACCACATTTCCATCCTCACCTATATTTCCATTTTACCCCATTTATAATTCAATATACTTAGTCAACAAACATTTACAGAATGCTGCTAAAGGTCAGGACTCTTTTAGGTGCAAATGATACAAACTCAAATCTAAATAGCTTAAACAGGCCAGCTCACCTAATGGAAAAGTACAATGAAATACATGGTGTGATCCAGCCATTGAAATGATGTGATTTGTATTTATCTTTTTTTTTGTACAAGTTGATTAGATTGGGTCCCCTAGAAATAGAGCCTGAGACAAGATTCTTATGAAAGTGATTTATTGAGGGGATGCCTTTAAGAAAAGATGTGGAAGGGAAACAGGGGAAGAAAGTCAAGTAAGAATGAAGCCTCCATTGGAAACTAGTTTCAGCTTTTCCACTTGGGCAGATTTAAAGCATAAATCACACCACAGAGTTTGTCCTATCTGGAGTCAAAAGTGTTTTGCTTTAAAAATTTTTTATTTCTTTTTTTTTTTTTAATCGCAACATGCCACATGTGGGATCTTAGCTCCCCAACCAGGGATCGAACTCACATCTCCTGCATTGAAAGCACAGAACCTTAAACACTGTACTGCCAGGGAAATCTTGAGGGTGTTTTGCTTTTTGTATTCCCTTGATGGTGAGCCAAGAGCTGTTAGATGGGGCGTCTGTGTTAACCTTCCCTGTGAAAGGGACGTGGGTGAAGCAGCAACAGCAACTGTGTGGCAGGCATGACGACTGCCAAGATTCATCTGCAGTTTGATCATTCTCAGAGGAAAGATCTTGTTCTTAAAACTGAAAAGTTCAGGGTGAACTCTGATGTGTGCAATTCTTTTGCAACCCAGGTGGAATCAGAATCACGTAAACCACAAGCTGTAGATTCTTCTCAGGAAAGGGGGGGGGGTTAATTAAAGAAGGAAGAAGGCTGGTAGGCAATGTCAAGAATTCATTCTACCACTGGTGGGGGCAAAGAATACAATGGTGAGCAAAAAATACACACATCTCTCTTGTCACAGAGCATATCAGCTTTGTTTAGTGCAGATCGACCCCCCCCAAAAAAAAAAACCTGCAATAATGTAAAATATACACTGGGGTAGGGGAAGGATTGATGGCTGTGAATGCATTATGTTAGTTTATCCAACTTTATATATCCAGTGCCCAGATAGAACCCTAAGTATTGTAAGTGGTCAGTGAATGAGCATATGCAGCTAGTTGTGTGAACTCAGGGTTTGGGGCAGGAAGGAAGTAGATTCTCCCTGGGAGTTGCCCTTTCAGTTAGTTTATGGGCCTCGCAAGACTATCACTCACTTCTTAAAGGCTACATAGTGCCTTTAAGTGGAGTGATTCTTACATCTGACTCCTAATGACTCTTGCCTATTCCCAAATTCTGAAACTGTTTTCCAATGGTAGATCTCCTACCTTTGAGGATATCTAATTTCTCTCAGTTTACTTCAACATATAACTCATTGACCATGAACTTTATGTTAATAGAGTGCTAAGTGTTGCAAAAAATAAAGGGGTGAATAAACCATAGTCCCAGCAAACAAATAATTTAGGAGAGCTGCCTAGCAGGATCAATATAATGACTTGTAATGACAAGGTACATAAATTTCACTTTGTGCATTCTCTGGGTAGCTGCTTTGGGGACTGCAGTTTTTAAAATTTGCTTTTCATTATGTGCAGTGTTCAAGCTGGTTTTAGAAAAGGCAGAGGAACCAGAGGTCAAATTGCCAACATCCGCTGGATCATCGAAACAGCAAGAGAGTTCCAGAAAAACATCTATTTCTGCTTTATTGACTATGCCAAAGCCTTTGACTGTATGGATCACAATAAAATGTGGAAAATTCTGAAAGAGATGGGAATACCAGACCACCTGACCTGCCTCTTGAGAAATCTGCATGTAGGTCAGGAAGCAACAGTTAGAACTGGACATGGAACAACAGACTGGTTCCAAATAGGAAAAGGAGTACGTCAAGGCTGTATATTGTCACCCTG
>SJYC01051447.1:0-17307 GCA_006408675.1 Madoqua kirkii | reverse complement strand
GGAAAAAAATGTCATTAAGGCTTTGAACTCTGGACCCTAAGGAGTCTGAGTAACTACCCTAGTCCCCCTGGGGAACTGAACTGACAGTTCCAATTTGGATGCCTAACAACACACTTGTCACACCCCCCTCCCCCCACCCAGTACCCTGTCAAGCAAGGAGAGAAGGTGTTCCCACACATCCAAGTCATTTGGGGTGGCTCTGATGAGCAAGGAAAGGACTCCAAAAGTAGGGTAGCACATGTGAGGCAAACCCTAGGGCCAGTTAAGTTTGACAATGTTAACACCAGCACTTCCCCAAATCTTCTTCCCAGGGTTCTCACAATGCCACTTTCAGGGACACTGTAGTTTAAACAACCTGGAGAAGAGCCTTATAGATATAAATACCTCATATAACATTGTCTGCAAAGGCAAATCGTTTACAGTCTGAAAAACTATCTTAACAGAGCCCACTCCAGTACTCTTGCCTGGAAAATCCCATGGACGGAGAAGCCTGGTGGGCTGCAGTCCGTGGGGGTCGCTGAGAGTTGGACACGACTAAAGCGACATAGCAGCAGCAGCATCTTCCTCAAAATTTTACATTAATAGATAAGAACCCTAAGGCAGATGGAGGTTAAGAGATTTCCCAAAAGTCACAAGGGTTTACATCTTCAGATTCCTATCCAATGTTCTTCCTAATACAGCATGAAATTTTTGAGAAACTTCGCATAGCCAAACCAAAAAAGAATCTGCCTGCAATCCCATGGAAAAGGGAAAGGCTACCCATTCCAGTGTTCTTGCCTGGAGAATTTCATGGACTGAAGAGCCTGGCAGGCTACAGCCCATGGGGTCACAAAGAATTGGATACAACTTAGTGATTAACACTTTCACAGCCAAACTATATCTTTTAGAATGTTACCTGTCAAAGCATTCTAGTGACTAGGTCTGGCACTAAGTGTAACTATAATTAGGCAGTAATCATGCCTATCTGTCCTCCAGGCACTTCTCAAGGTCTTCTACAGGTTCATGTTATCATTTTCCATGCTTCCTCATATCTCATTCACATCAAGAAGTGAACTGAAAAAAAGAAAATTCTGCTCCTCCTGGAAAGAAGTATTTATATTTTAACAAAAAGTAACATATTCTGCTCTAATAGAGATTGCAACATAAGAGGGATAAAAGTTGATTGACTCTGACCTAGTGTTCCTTACTAAATATATAGGACTATATAATAATCCTTAATTAGTAAATGTGGAGGAAAATTTGATTGGCTCAGAAAGGAGAGGTCATCCTGGCTCCTTGTACAAAAAAGTGGCCAGGAAATAAAGGAACCCAGGCACAGTGTAGCAAGGCAGAATTTTAAAGGAAATTCCAAGAAAGTCACACCCAAGTGTTTCATACTAAAGCCCTTCAACAAGCAGTTCGTGTTCTCTAAAACAAATTGGACAAGCAGATAACTCAAAAGATTATCTGTATTTGATCCTGAGCACCATAAAAGAATGGAAATTTTGAGACATTGTGGCCGCACCAAAACGAACGATGAAGGCCCATCAAGTAAATCATCTCTCCAGGATGTTCATTCCTACTAGGAATAATTGTGCTATAATTGTGCTAGAAGCTTTATACTGAATAGCTCATCCATCTTCATAACAGATCTCTAGATTTTTAGAGTGATAATGATGGTGATACTCCTAACACCTACCATGATTAATTACTACATATTCGGCACTTCCGTAAGCACTCTATTGAAGTGGTTGGTTTAATCCTCATAAGTCTCGTAAGTACAAATATACTCTTATTTGTCACATGTTGGAAACTGAAGCACAGTGAGGTTAGGTAACTGCTCAAGGTCACAGAGCTACAAGTATCAGAAGCAGCATTCAGAACCAGGCAGTCTCTGTATTCTATCAAATTTCTCTTCTTCAAAACAAACATTGACTCCTCCCTCCAACAAATCAGCTCTTCCTTCCTCATTCCTGTTTCAGTTAATGGCCTCTACCCAGCCACTCATGAGAAAAAAATAACAGAATGGTACTTCAACTGGGGCCTAGTCAATTCCTCCTCCTGAGAGCTGGCTGGTTCCCCTCTGCATCTCCTACTTGCTAACTCTGTGACCTTAGACTTGATTTCCTCTAAATCTCAGCTTCTTACCTATGAAACTCAGTTCCTAAGAGCACCTCAAGCTGTTGTGAATGTTAAAACTAATTGAGATAGCACTCTGCCTGGCAGACTGTAGAACTGTCTCTTATACACATCTGAACCTATGTTATAGTGGAAAATAAATATTCTCTTGAGAAAATCGAAGTAAGATTTGATAGTCATTGAATATGAAAAAGTAAAACATATTTCATAGGCTTATTTTTATAAAATCCTTGGAATTTAAAATAAGAATTAAAGGGTGTGACACTTCCACAAAGTTCTAAGTTAAATAGCTGAATTGGAGATCCATAAAAACTACCTTAGTGATAATATAAACCTTTTTTGCAAGATAAATCACAATCCCATAATTACTAATAATTCACCATACTTGAGGATGGTGTTCAACTTCCATTTAATGATTCACTTCAAAAGAAATTATGACAGTTGTTTCAGATTATAGCTGTTGTTTAGAGCTCAGGTGCTTCTTGACAAATACTGAACTTGATTTTCTGAATTCTGCATGAAAGAATATCTGGTTCACAGTCAGGATGTCACACATTCTTATGAAGTTTAGACTGGTCTCCAGCTCCTTGAATACTAATGTGGTATTCATGGGAAAAAAATGTCATTAAGGCTTCGAACTCTGGACCCTAAGGAGTCTGAGTAACTACCCTAGTCCCCCTGGGGAACTGAACTGACAGTTTCAATTTGGATGCCTAACAACACACTTGTCACACCCCCCTCCCCCCACCCAGTACCCTGTCAAGTAAGGAGAGAAGGTGTTCCCACACATCCAAGTCATTTGGGGTGGCTCTGATGAGCAAGGAAAGGACTCCAAAAGTAGGGTAGCACATGTGAGGCAAACCCTAGGGCCAGTTAAGTTTGACAATGTTAACACCAGCACTTCCCCAAATCTTCTTCCCAGGGTTCTCACAATGCCACTTTCAGGGACACTGTAGTTTAAACAACCTGGAGAAGAGCCTTATAGATATAAATACCTCATATAACATTGTCTGCAAAGGCAAATCGTTTACAGTCTGAATAACTATCTTAACAGAGCCCACTCCAGTACTCTTGCCTGGAAAATCCCATGGACGGAGAAGCCTGGTGGGCTGCAGTCCATGGGGTCGCTGAGAGTTGGACACGACTAAAGCGACATAGCAGCAGCAGCATCTCCCTCAAAATTTTACATTAATAGATAAGAACCCTAAGGCAGATGGAGGTTAAGAGATTTCCCAAAAGTCACAAGGGTTTACATCTTCAGATTCCTATCCAATGTTCTTCCTAATACAGCATGAAATTTTTGAGAAACTTCGCATAGCCAAACCAAAAAAGAATCTGCCTGCAATCCCATGGAAAAGGGAAAGGCTACCCATTCCAGTGTTCTTGCCTGGAGAATTTCATGGACTGAAGAGCCTGGCAGGCTACAGCCCATGGGGTCACAAAGAATCGGATACAACTTAGTGATTAACACTTTCACAGCCAAACTATATCTTTTAGAATGTTACCTGTCAAAGCATTCTAGTGACTAGGTCTGGCACTAAGTGTAACTATAATTAGGCAGTAATCATGCCTATCTGTCCTCCAGGCACTTCTCAAGGTCTTCTACAGGTTCATGTTATCATTTTCCATGCTTCCTCATATCTCATTCACATCAAGAAGTGAACTGAAAAAAAGAAAATTCTGCTCCTCCTGGAAAGAAGTATTTATATTTTAACAAAAAGTAACATATTTTGCTCTAATAGAGATTGCAACATAAGAGGGATAAAAGTTGATTGACTCTGACCTAGTGTTCCTTACTAAATATATAGGACTATATAATAATCCTTAATTAGTAAATGTGGAGGAAAATTTGATTGGCTCAGAAAGGAGAGGTCATCCTGGCTCCTTGTACAAAAAAGTGGCCAGGAAATAAAGGAACCCAGGCACAGTGTAGCAAGGCAGAATTTTAAAGGAAATTCCAAGAAAGTTACACCCAAGTGTTTCATACTAAAGCCCTTCAACAAGCAGTTCGTGTTCTCTAAAACAAATTGGACAAGCAGATAACTCAAAAGATTATCTGTATTTGATCCTGAGCAATAAATGTGGAGGAAAATTTGATTGGCTCAGAAAGGAGAGGTCATCCTGGCTCCTTGTACAAAAAAGTGGCCAGGAAATAAAGGAACCCAGGCACAGTGTAGCAAGGCAGAATTTTAAAGGAAATTCCAAGAAAGTCACACCCAAGTGTTTCATACTAAAGCCCTTCAACAAGCAGTTCGTGTTCTCTAAAACAAATTGGACAAGCAGATAACTCAAAAGATTATCTGTATTTGATCCTGAGCACCATAAAAGAATGGAAATTTTGAGACATTGTGGCCGCACCAAAACGAACGATGAAGGCCCATCAAGTAAATCATCTCTCCAGGATGTTCATTCCTACTAGGAATAATTGTGCTATAATTGTGCTAGAAGCTTTATACTGAATAGCTCATCCATCTTCATAACAGATCTCTAGATTTTTAGAGTGATAATGATGGTGATACTCCTAACACCTACCATGATTAATTACTACATATTCGGCACTTCCGTAAGCACTCTATTGAAGTGGTTGGTTTAATCCTCATAAGTCTCGTAAGTACAAATATACTCTTATTTGTCACATGTTGGAAACTGAAGCACAGTGAGGTTAGGTAACTGCTCAAGGTCACAGAGCTACAAGTATCAGAAGCAGCATTCAGAACCAGGCAGTCTCTGTATTCTATCAAATTTCTCTTCTTCAAAACAAACATTGACTCCTCCCTCCAACAAATCAGCTCTTCCTTCCTCATTCCTGTTTCAGTTAATGGCCTCTACCCAGCCACTCATGAGAAAAAAATAACAGAATGGTACTTCAACTGGGGCCTAGTCAATTCCTCCTCCTGAGAGCTGGCTGGTTCCCCTCTGCATCTCCTACTTGCTAACTCTGTGACCTTAGACTTGATTTCCTCTAAATCTCAGCTTCTTACCTATGAAACTCAGTTCCTAAGAGCACCTCAAGCTGTTGTGAATGTTAAAACTAATTGAGATAGCACTCTGCCTGGCAGACTGTAGAAAGATCAATAATTGTTAGCTGTTATGATCATCACCTTGAATCTGGTCCTTCCTCTCTCATCTTATGATGAAGCATTCTCCCATCCTCATCTCTCTCACTTGCAACACCAATAACCTCTCAATTGGTCACTTCTGGTGCATTTCCATTCAGTTCAAATTCTACAACTGCTAAAAATGTCAGCCACATTTCTTAAAATCATAAATGGCACTTCAATTCCTAGGGAATAAGATCCTAATTCCTTATTATTATGCTATGGAATTTCCTCTGCTATCTAACTTTTTTTTTTTAATCTCTCAACACATCTCAAAACACAATGTACTATATGCCATAATTCCTCCTAAAGGTTCTCAACATTATTTCACTGTTTTTTTTTTAATTATGTTGCTGCTGCTACAAAATTCCCATTAATTACCATTACTTTTCTAAATGCCTGTATCTTAGGACTCACTATATTGTATTACAGGCTTACACTGTTTCTTTCAAAGCTAGATTATACTTTAAGAAGGGAATCGGGTCTTATTTGTTTAAAAATAAGTTAAATAGTAAGAGCTCAATAAATAGAAACCAATTCATATAACACTAACTTTGACAGTAAACATTTTGTTACTCAAATTCCTTTATGAAATATTCCCACACCTAAAGCACTGAGAAATAAACAGGCACATTTAAAAAAGCCTTTCTCCATTCCACGACAAGAACTTAGTGTATTAAGGAAAGTGCTACAGAAACACCTAAAAACCTTTATTAAAATTTTTTAGATTAGAAACAAAAAACTTCAGCAATGAAAGCGTAGATGTTTATTCTTCCTATGTTAAAGAGTATAATTCAGAGTTTACACTTTCGAAGTTCTTTAAAATCAACAGTAGACATGGTGGCTTTCCATACCTCCTAAAGAAACACACACAAAAAAAATCCTGGAGTCTTATGCTAAATGTGAAACAAAAACAGTAAAAAATAATTTATAGAGTAACATCATAATGATGAACAGTTTTTAACATATATCTTGTATAAGGTAAAGGGCCTGCAAAATAAGTGTCAGAAATACTGAACATAGATATTGACAAGCTTGAAAGAGTGACAGAGAACAGAAGTAAAACAGAAATATATATTAAACAGTTTCTGAGAGAATGCATTTCAGATTCAACCTACACTTTATATTGTTTTTCAACCATACTAGTATCATTACAATCTAGTTTCTATCACTGTGATCTGCATGTAGACATGTGCAAAGAAAAAGGGTTAAAGTTACACATGACCTACGTACTAGAAACCAAACACCATTATTTCCCATGTTGTATAAAGCATCTTTTGGCTCTGGAATTACATTTTTAAAGTGTATTAAAATATTCAAGAATTTGGTGGTATAGGAGAAAGAATACTAGACTCAAAGTCAAAACACTTTCAGTTTTCTGTTTTGTGTCAAATTCTTTAGGATCTCAGGCAAAGTGCTTTTCTGATCCCCATTCTTCTTATACATATTCAAAGACAAAAGTAGATGACCTCTAAGTATTTTTTAGGTTATGGACTTTCCTAACAGTACAATAGCCAGAAAATAGTAATATTGTAATGCTTTTGAACTGTGGTGTTGGAGAAGACTCTTGAGAGTCCCTTGGACTGCAAGGAGATCCAACCAGTCCATTCTGAAGGAGATCAGCCCTGGGTGTTCTTTGGAAGGAATGATGCTAAAGCTGAAACTCCAATACTTTGGCCACTTCATGCAAAGAGCTGACTCATTGGAAAAGACTCTGATGCTGGGAGGGATTGGGGGCAGGAGGAGAAGGGGACGACAGAGGATGAGATGGCTGGATGGCATCACGGACTCAATGGACATGAGTCTGAGTGAACTCTGGGAGATGGTGATGGACAGGGAGGTCTGGCGTGCTGTGATTCATGGGGTCGCAAAGAGTCGGACACGACTGAGCGACTGAACTGAACTGAATTGAATAGTCATATAGTAACAGTAAGCATCAAGATTAATTTAAGATTAAAATTACACATTCTAAATGTTTCCTTAAATTGCGCATCATTAGGTTTTGTCAAAACCAGAGATTTTATTTAAAAAAAAATAAGATGTAGAGAAAATAAATACATTTCAGTAATATGGAATGTATGACTTTAGAAATAGTCTCCAAAATTTTTAAATAAAGCTAACAGAGAAAAGCAAGAACAGTTATCAGCCTTACTGTCTTTGGAAGCATCATTAAGAGGAAATCCAGAAAATGGCAAAGGATTTTAATAGTTAATAGACTAAAATAAAAGTCATAGTGTATTAAAGGTTCAGATAAGTAAATATCAAAAAGCAGTGTAAGAGTGAGCTGACAAATATAAACAGCTGCCCTACAAGTCACACCAGCAAAATTTCCTTTTACCATTGGCCAGGATACTCTGATTTTTGCACTTCAACGAATGAATATTCAGAAGACGTAACAATGAATGCATTTTATGAACTGATTAATGTTCCGCTTGCCTTTCAAAAAAGCACATAGTTATAATAAATGAGGAACCCATTCTCACCACTGTTTTATTTTTATACTTATCTAAACTTTGTATAATAATTATGTTGTTGAAGAAATACCTATGCAGTTAGGGATTCCTTGGTAGCTCAGACGGTAAAGCCTACAATGTGGGAGACCCGGGTTCGATCCCTGGGTCAGGAAGATCTCCTGGAGAAAGAAATGGCAACCCACTCTGGTACTCTTGCCTGGAAAATACCATGGGTGGAGGAGTCTGGTAGGCTACAGTCCATGGGGTCCCAAAGAGTCAGACAAGACTGAGCGACTTCATTTCACTTCATAACTATTACTCTTCAACCCAAGGAACTAATTCCACTGCAGCAAATTACATTTTGATCAGAACAAATTTAAAGAGGGAAGAAAAAGATTAATATATTATTACTGCTCTTTACACGTTCATAACAGAAAACACATATATAGATGTGAATTCACTTTTGTTAAATAGAAATTACCAAAACCAGTGAATTCAGCCAAGAATCAAATGTAGCCACAACAGAAAACAAATATACTTAACCAGAAAATATTTCCAATGTACAAACACAGTTAACTTTTAAAAAAGTTAATAAGTGAGAATTATAAGAACAAATCCATAGAAAATAGCAAATCCATTCTAATAACAACCTTGGATGTGGAACATGGTTATATTATTCCAAAAAAAACACAGGATTAAAAGTAGAGGGGAAAAAACAGAAACCCAGAGTTAATCCACAACCTAGATGTCACTTTCCAATATTTCATTCAAATTAGGAATTCCCTCCTTTCTATAAACACTCTCCACCCATTCCAGCTTCTGACAAATTATGGTCATTATGAAATTTGTCTTCCTTGATCTAAAACATTTCTTCCTCTCACTTTCACTCTTCTGATTACTACAAAATTACTGACTAGACATTATTAGGAGGCACTGCTAGCACTTCCATTTTCTTCTCAGTTTGTAACCCTTCATCTCCATTGTTTTTTGTTTTTTCTCTGCCTACGTTTAAAAAGAAAGAAAGAAAGAAAGAAAGCCTGTTGACATCTTCCTCTTTCAAGATTACTCAAGGGTAATATGCACTGGAAGTAGTCTTTTCACCTTCCTCCCTGCCCCCTGCCACACACACACACTGTGCACGGCAGCTTGGCTTTTGCCCATACCACTCTACTGAAACTATTAAAGTCAGAAACAACAATATACTTCTAACTGCCAGACTCAATCCAGCAGATATCCTTATCTCATTTGACCTTTCCGAGGACCATGAGGCATCCCAGTCAGTTCAGTCACTCAGTCGTGTTCGACTCTTTGCAACCTCAGGGACTGCAGCATGCCAGGCCTCCCTGTCCATCACCAACTCCCGGAGTTCACTCAGACTCACGTCCATCGAGTCAGTGATGCCATCCAGCCATCTCATCCTCTGTCATCCCCCTTTCCTCCTGCCTTCAGTTTTTCCCAGCATCAGGGTCTTTTCTATGAGGCATATGAGATTATTAATCACTCATTCTTAAATCTCTCTTGTCTCTTGACATGTGTGTGTTGGTGCTAAGTTACTTTAGTCATGTCTGATTTTTTGTGACCCCATGGACTGTAGCTGGCCAGGCTTCAGTCTGTAGCCTGTACAGCCTACGTCTGTCTATGGGATTCTCCAGGTAAGAATACTGGAGTAGGCTGTCATGTCCTGCTCCATCTCATGACATGGAAGATGCTAAATCTCTTTTGGTTTTCCTTCTGCCCCTCTGACCTCTCCTTCTGTCTCCTGGTCCGGATGCTTCTTCACCAGCTCCTTCACATTGGTGAGCCTCTGCATTCTCACTCCCCTCACATGCCTCACCTCCCTTTGTGTTCTTTGACAATCTCATCCGTCCAAGGTTTCAGGTACCATCTATATAATAATGGCTTCCAAAATTTCCTCTAGAGATGAATTCATAACTTCTTTCAAATTTTTGGACCCTTATAGAACAAGACATACCTAGAACATTTCAGGGAAGTATTGTGGGGTTAGAGAATAATCTTAGGCTAGTAAGCTCCATTCACGTGCCTCTAATTCAAGGCTCAATTCATTTCCCAACATCTACAACCTCTTTCCAAGGTGGTATGTCAACAGGTTACCAATGACTGGTATGACTAAATACCTCTATTTGCCCAGGACAGTCCTCCTTTATGCTTGTTGTCCCATAGTAATTATTAATGTCTTTTCATTTTCAAAATAACATCTGTTTAGTCAATACATTATATAATCACCCTACTTGCCATCATCCTTTCCGATTTTTAATGCACTACTAGATGAGTCCTCCTGGCTCAACTCTAAATTCTTTACTCCCTACCATTAGAATCCCTAGTTCTGTTGCTAAGAAACTTCCCTATATCCTCTACCTCCACACAAGAGGATCACTTCATCTCCTTCTCTTAATAAATCACTATGCACACCCAGATCCCAAGACAAGAAGACAAGTCAGTACTATTCTGGTTTCCAAAGGTGATTTGGACATTATTGTCCCACTCCATCCCCTTTTAAGGCTATAACTATCCCACGGACGGAGGAGCCTGGTGGGCTGCAGTCCATAGGGTCGCTAAGAATCGGACACGACTGAGTGTCTTCACTTTCACTTTTCACTTTCATGCATTGGAGAAGGAAACGGCAACCCATTCCAGTGTTCTTGCCTGGAGAATCCCAGGGACGGGGGAGCCTGGTGGGCTGTCGTCTATGGGGTTGCAGAGAGTTGGACACTACTGAATTGACTTAGCAGCAGCAGCAGCAGCATCCTACTCCATCCCCTTATTAGGCTATAACTATAGTTATAGTTGTCATTGACTGACCTTTGAGTCACTCATTTATTGAGAACTTTGTCATACAATTCCTGTCTTACTCTCCACACAAGATCTGTTATTCCAAGGCTTCACTACCCATGAGAAAAATTAATGCCAACACACTAGGATTTAGAGTACTCTGACTTCCTTTTCTTCAATGACCTCTACTTGGCAGAAGGCCAGCCTGATTTAGGAGCTGGGCATAAGAGTTCTGGGGCTAGAAAGACTCAGGTACTTCCAAGCTGTGCGCCTTGGGGAAAATTACTTAATCTCATTGAGCCCCAGTTTCTTCTTTTGTAAAATGGAGCTCCTAATATGTGCTTCACAGGATGGTTGTGAAAAATAAGTTTGATTTATTATTAAATAACAATAATGCTCACAGGTTTATTATCAGAAGCTCATAATTAATCTATAAGAAGCATTCAGTATAGTGACTAGCACAAAGCACACAATAAACAGTTGTTTTTATTAGTATTACTATTGTAATTAGTGCTACTAATCTTGGCTACCCACGATCACTGGTCATACTTTGGCTCTTATTTCACCTGAAATTGTTCCAGCACAAAATCTTAAATTTAGGACTCTCACACCACATTTTTCCATCTCTCATACTCCTTTACTTCCACTAATCCTACAGCTTACTCATTGGGATTCTTCATCCTCTTCATTCTCCAGCCCTGTCATGGCTTCACTTTCTTCCTTAATCAAGCAGGATACTTAAAAGTTCAGCCCTTTAGTTAACAACTTCATCACCACCAGTAATCCCTTGACTTCACACCACCCTCTCCCCAAGTTCTCCATCATACCTTCCTTTCCAGTCCCCATCCAGGTTGAGCCTATTTGCCTTCTGCTCTGTTACAGGAACTGCTGGAGAAAAATGCTTCAGCATGGACAGCCTCTTTCTATATTTGTGATTGCAGGGGCATTAAACACTATCAGCGATTAGGTCACCTGTCCTTGGTCAAGGCCACTTTCCAATCACAAGGGTAACTTTTCCTTTCCCCACAAAAATACCCCAATCCATATTTTTCCTTCTCAATCTCGGCAGATAACCTTGCTCCACAGAAACAAATGAAACTATCCTAGCTACTCATTTGTCTCTGTATCTACTCCTTATATTCTTTTCTTTTTTCAAAAGGAATATGCATCACTACTTGAGGATAATCCTTTCACCTGTGCACTCTTTTCCCCAATCCTTCCACTGCCTCTGAGTTACGTCTGTTATCTTCTTCCTCTTGTGACTTCAATTTTCTCTCCTTTTGAATAGCCCCTTTCCTTCAGTCCACTAAAGTATCCTTTTTCTTCCATGTTTAAAGAAAAACAAACCTTCCCTAATCACATCTCCCTGCTCAAATCTCCACCCACTGTCCTCCTTGATTAACCAAAAGTATTTGAAAGAATATATTTACTGAATGAATGAAAAATTTACTTGGTTCAGACTTCTCTCCTGAGCTCCAGACCCACATATGTTAAATTTTTAAATTATATGTAACTCATTCCAGATTCAGTTTCAAGAAACAAAATAGCTACTTTACCAAACTGATGTTAACTGATGTTGTTAACATCTCCCTATCTACTCCTCTCTGTCTTTTTAGAATATCGATTACTAGCATCACCATTGACAACTCACTCCAGTACTCTTGCCTGGAAAATCCCATGGATGGAGGAGCCTGGTAGGCTGCAGTCCATGGGTCACTAAAAGTCGGACACAACTGAGTGACTTCACTTTCATTTTTCACTTTCATGCATTGGAGAAGGAAATAGCAACCCACTGCAGTGCTCTTGCCTGGAGAATCCCAGGGATGGCGGAGCCTGGTGGGCTGCCATCTACGGGGTTGCACAGAGTCGGACACGACTAAAGTGACTTAGCAGCAGCAGCAGCAGCAGCAGCATCACCATTCACCTAATCCAGAATCCTTAAAGACCTCTCTGATTCCTCCCTCTTCTTCCCCTACCTCATAACTAAAAAAGTCCTTGCTAAAATCTCCCATGAAAAGTGAAAGTGTTACTTACTTAGTCATGTCCAGCTCTGTAACTTCACAGAGTATACACCCACCAGGCTCCTCTGTCCATGGAATTCTTCAGGCAAGGATACTGGAGAGGGTTGCCATTCCCTTCTCCAGGGAATCTTACCAACTCAGGGATCAAACTGGGTTTCCTGCACTTCAGGCAGTTTCTTTACCATCTGAGCCACCAGGGAAGCCCCAAATCTCCCATATGTGTCCCTTTTGTGTCTCCCCAGGATCTCTAATGTTGAGGCCCTCCTCCCCTGATAGTACTTAACAGGGATGATGTGAAGGTTAAATGGGAACGCACTCTGTAAGATGTGAGGTACCCACAAAGATTATTTAATATTATTGTATCTTTGGCAAAATGAGCATGAGGTTAGCATAATAGGATGTATTCTTTAAAAACCAATTCTGTATCTTAGTAATCAGTACTTTATTTTCTAATCACAAATCACAAAGCATCTGTTTGGCAATCTGGTCTACAGTTTTTATAGAAACCAGTCAGTGCCAAGATGTTTAACGTATAGTTTTCAGGCTTCACCTCCTCACACATCTTTTTTTATTTAAAATGTGCAACTCTTTGGGTTTCTGGCAAAAATCTTCTCTTCTCTTTACTTTTTATAGACGAGTGGCAGTAGTCGTAGAGAATATGTGTAGTACTTATTCTACCTTGTTATTCATCTATTTCTTCCACTTATTTAAACTGGCTAAAAGTTCTCTAATTTCCTGATCTCTCTTGAGTTTTGACTTCAAAGAATCACATTTGAATGGAATAATGACTAGCCTTTTGGAAGACTGATTTCTTGGCTAATTAAGATGATTACACTTTTTAAACATTACTCTTTCATATTATTAGATAAGATTTTTCTTTTTTCTTTTTTTTGTCTTCCCAGAAGTTAGGCTTGAATAGCATTCAAAATTTCCCACTGTCTCAATTACTGTAAAACAAAGCCAGGAGAATTAAGAGACAACCAAGGATGAGATGGCTGGATGGCATCACGGACTTGATGGACGCGAGTCTGAGTGAACTCTGAGAGATGGTGATGAACAGGGAGGTCTGGCGTGCTGCGATTCATGGGGTCGCAAAGAATCGGACGTGACTGAACTGACTGAACTGATGTATGGATGTGAGAGTTGGACTATAAAGAAAGCTGAGTGCCGAAGAATTGATGCTTTTGAACTGTGGTGTTGAAGACTCTTGAGAGTCCCTTGGACTGCAAGGAGATCCAACCAGTCCATCCTAAAGGAGATCAGTCCTGAGTGTTCACTGGAAGGAACTGATGTTGAAGCTTAAACTACAATCCTTTGGCCACCTGATGCAAAGAGCTGACTCACTGGAAAGGATCCTGATGCTGGGAAAGCTTGAAGGTAGGGTGAAAAGGGGGCGACAGAGATTTAGATGGTTGGATGGCATCACCAACTCAATGGAGACGAGTTTGGGTAAACTCCAGGAGTTGGTGATGGACAGGGAGGCCTGGTGTGCTACAGTCCATGGGGCTGAAAGAGTCGGACATGACTGAGTGACTGAACTAAACTGATTTTTATGTAACATACTTATCTAACATATTTTTATATACTTGCATGTGTTTTGGTTAAAAATCATTTTTAAAATATTAGTGTATTACTGGGGTTCTGAAAATGTTAAGGGGTAGACCTTAAATTTTAAGACCATAATATATTTTTCATACAAGTTGTACAGATCAAATTCTATTGCTCCAAATACTGCATAATTTGATGATCTCCACCTAATATGTGATGGCCCATTTATGTCAAGCCATCTTTAATGAAACAGAAGAATTAGGATAATCTCTGTATATTACTGACTACTAGTAAAGTATTAAAAATACAGGTCATTTCCATTGTAATTCACAAATGGCCAAGTGAAGCCACATTTGATAACAAGATTCTTAAAGCTTGAAAAAATAATTGAACTTAAGCCACGTATCCAAACAAAATTCAGAAAAAGGTTAATCAGATGAAGGTGTTCAAGTTAGATACAACAACAAATGAAAAATGTCTTCTGAAACTCTGGATTATATGGCTTTCTCTACAACTGCAAAAGATGCTCTAAGTGCATGCAAGTAAAAACAAAGCTACATTTGATGAAAAAGATGATTAGGTTGGTCCAAAAGTCTAGAAAGAAAATGAGTATGAAAAAGAGTTGGCAGTCCATGGTTGAAAATATTAAGTCCCTATTATAGTCAAGATAACACAGAAGTGTCTTCATACAAAGTCACTGGGTCTACTACTACTAATCTCCACTTGGAGTCTAATTTCATTATTTTGTAAAAAACTCCTAACCTTCTCTCAACCAAGTTGCTCCTCTCATGACCCTCACCTCAATATATGTTTACTCCATCTATCTACTTGCTCAGGACAGAAATTCTGGTATCCTGTAAGTCTCCTGTTGGCCTTACCCTCAATTTATTGAGAAAAGGTACAACCTCTCTGGCCTGCATCATGGGAAGGGTCCTGGAATTGACATCACCACTTCTGCCCAACACCTCACCCCACCCCAGATAAAATCTTTTCTCCCTCCAGCCACCACAGTGACCCTTTTAAAAGGCAAGTCTGATTATATGCATTCTCTATTCAAAAGGATGAGCCCCCTTCTCCCTCAGAGTGGAAGCCCAAGTCCTTCAAAGGCCTACAAGCTCTTGCACAACCTGACTCCCCATTCCCGCTTACCTCTCTCCTGCATTTCCACTGCTTTTACTTTGCTCACTCCACAACAGTCAAATCAGCCTCTGCTGTCCTCAAACGCACCCAGTACACTCCTGCCTCTAAGCATTCTGCAAGTGCCTTTCTTTCTGCGTGAACACTTTTCCCTCAAAGAGGTGCAGGGATCGCCCTTTCACTTCCCTGTAGTCTTGGGCTCAAATGTCATCTTCTCTAGGAAGTGTTCCTTGGCTATCTCTAGTTAAAGCTGCATGTCTCTTAGAGAACAGATCTGTGGTTGTCAAACGGGAGGGGACAGGGTGGGAGGTTGGGGTTAGCAGATGTAAGCTAGTATATGGATCAGATAAACCACAAGGTCCTACTATAAGGCACAGAGAACTATATTCAATATCCTATGGAAAAGGTATTTAAAAAAAAAGAATGTATGTGTGTAAAACCGAATCACTTTGCTGTACAGCAGAAATTAGCACAACATTGTAAATCAACTATACTTTGATAAAACTACAAGTCTCTCCCTCTTCCATGCTTTTTCTCTATAGTACTTAACACCATCTGACAAAGAACATATTTTATTATCTGCGACCCCATCCTAATGCAAACTCCCTGCTGGAGAGGATATTTATCTGTTTATAAAACTGGTACACAGGAGGTACTCAAAAATATTTACTATATTCACGTATAATCTTATAGCTTACAAATTCACTTTAATGTAAATTAAATTATATAGTAACTCATTTTCTCCCTATGCTCCCCCACTTCTCCAAATTTTCCAACCTCTGTAGTAACAACGTGGATGACAACAAAGAGCTGTCAGAAAAAAAAAATGTTGCTGGCTACTGGAAAGCTCTTTAAAACAGATCCCCCATATTAATTAACTACATTTATAAGATGAAAGCACAAAGTCAACATCTTTATTAGCATAAGGTTCCTGGGTGTGGAAGTTTAAAGTAACAGAGCAGAATAGCCAAGGATCATAAGGAAGAAAAGACCAATTCAGTTTGTGCCATCAATCTTCTAAACAAACCCCAAGGAAAGTGCAAGCTGAATTCAATATTCAAGGAAACATTCTGGTCTGAATTCAACACCAAAGTATTCAACACGGGATTCAACTCTCTTAAAATGTTGTATCTGCTTAAAACAACCTCATCAACTACCAAGTGCTATCACTGGGCGTGTATGGTCGTTTTGTTTTGTTTAACCCAGTAAGACCCAGAGCTAGGAAGCGTTTTTTAAAGCCTCTATGCTTACCCCCTCCGCCACCAAGCAAACAACTGGCCTCCACACTGTGGTGCTGGGGTCTCCCTGGGTTATTTCCCATACAGAAAATTATACAGTTATAATCCCACCAGAGGCCAACCCGCACCTGAGACAAGACGCCAATGATGCCCGGGACAGACGGCAGATGTCTCAGAGGATCCTCTGGAGAGTCTCTCGCCCGGGCAAAGGGCTTTACAGGCAGGAAAAAAAGCAGCGGGCTGCGGCGCAGAGGAGATGACAGGTGGGCGAACACCCGCGGGGCAAGATCTTACAGCGCGACCCGCAGGGTGGTGGCGCCGAAACTGTCAACTCCAGCCGTCAACCTGCCGGTGTGGGCCCGGCCCGGGTGCAAGTTTTGCCGGGGTACAGGATAACAAACGCAATCGAGATCGCAGCAAGTCGCCGCCAGCTTGTCTGACCTCCGCCCTCCCAGCGCCGGGAAATAAAGTTAGTGGCCGCTGGCCGCCGCAAAGGTCCAGAGAAGCCGAGCAGAGCTCGCGCCCGCGGCTCAGGTGCTGTCACAGGCTGCCCGGGCGCGGCGGGGAGACGTCCCGGAGCCCCAGAGCCGGAAAGAAGCCTAGGGCCGGCGCGTCGAGGCCGAGTCCCCCGCGCCCTCAGCCCTGCCACCGCGACCCCCAGCCGGGGCTGACTGCCACCCCCAACCGCCTTCCCTCCAGGCCACCGATAGGGTCCGGGACCCCTAAAAGCGGCCGGCAAGCCCGGGCCCGGCGGCCGCCTTTACCTGCTCTCTGGCTCCACTGACGCGCGTTCCTCCTCACCCGGAGAATCCCGAGTCGACGCCGCTGACGCCGCCGCCACTGCCGCCGCAAATTCCCCACCCCCCGCCCCCTCAGGTAACCCAGGAAACCGGGTACACCACCC
>SJYC01051446.1:0-26165 GCA_006408675.1 Madoqua kirkii | reverse complement strand
TCCCCCCCGTCCGGACCCACACTCGCCCCTGCGCTTGCGCACTTGCCCGCCTCACGCGTCCCGAGCCCCGCCCCTCGCCGGTAAGGCAGCGCCAGCGTCGCAGGCGTAACGCGTGGAGGCCGGAGCCAATGAGGAAGAGAGGAAGGCGGGCCGGGCTCTCGGGGTGGGGCAGGGGCTGGGGCTTTTTCCTCGCGGTGGGTTTGGGTGGCTGGTCCCGCGTCCTCGCTGTTCCAGGGTTTTGCTAGGCGGGTTGCGTCACACCCTAGGGAGAGCCTGCTCCGTTTGAAAAGCACCAAGTCCATGCGTAGCGTCCTCTCCCTCCGTTCAACATAGATAATCATACTGTGCCCCTTCTCTGGGTCCGGAGGATGGTAGTAGAAGAAATACGGGAAGGGGTTGGGAGAGGGAGAAAGGGTTACCCACGAGGGACTCTGCCCTTCCTCCGGGGCCTGGAAAAAAGAAACATTTTGCAAAGGTTACTGTAGGCTTATTGCAAAAACGTAAAGAGGTGTACGAAGCTACTTTAGAATTAAGTGCAAAGGTGTATGTTTAACCCTCATCACACACAGTATTAGGCAGTGTGCACTGTCAAAGTTGTGTGTCTTACAGTAGCAGTGCCTCCAGAGGGTGGGAACCATAGGTTAAATATAAGAATATTTTAGCTTCATCACTGACTGTCAGGTCCAGCATATGGCTGACAGGCTACTGATGCCTTAGTTTGGCATCACCACCTGGTCACTGGCTCGCCTTGCGGTGGAATGTCTAAGATACTGGAAAAGAACCTGAGCTTTGAGGCTTGAAAGTCTGGAGTTCAAGTCCTACCTAATACAAGGTACAGCTGACCCTTGAACAAGAGGGAAGCTGTTAGGGGCACTGGCCCGCTACTAGTTAAAAATCCTGCGTATAGCTTTATAATCATTACTCTATCTATGGATTCAGCCAACTTCAGATGGTGTAGCACTGTATTACAGATTTAGTGAACAACTTTTGCATGTAAGTGGACTGGTGCCCTTTCAAACCCGTTTTCAAAGGTCATCTGTATAAGCAATGGTTTACTAATTGAACTGGTTTAGAATCAACAACTTTACATGGGACTTTAGAAATAATTCAGGATATTGTATCCCAAGGCTGTTTTCTAAATGCAACTTCCGTCTGATCCAGTGACTAACCAAGTAAATAAGTGCCCAGTGATGTGGTTTGAAGGGGCTCTTGGTGAAATCCCAGACTTTAAAATCTTCCCACTGACTTCTGAAGTTCGACCACTGACAGTTCACCCACTTTCTCCCACAATCTTTCAAAACTGGACTACTTCAGGGAAGGGCAATACATGAAATCTCCAGCAAGTTAGTGAAAGAGATGCTATTTACTTAACAAATATGTAGTGACACCTACCTGAGTTGGTACCGTGTGCTAAGTGCCTTAGATACTTCGGTGAATTTCCCTGAATTCAGAGGAAGAGGAAGCCAAATGACCTATTTCACAGTTTTACTTATAACAGAACCTACTCTTATTTATACAGCAACTTTCACACACTAATCTCAAAAACACCCTTTTTTTTCTTTAATGGCCAAAAGAGATCAGAAGTGTTAAGTAACAAACTAGTTTCTGTTTCTCAAACGGGAAATAATAGTCATGATTTTGTTAAACACAAAGAGAACAAAACAGACTTTCTATGACAATGGTACAATTGGCCCTCAAAGTATTATTTTCTTGTAAAAGGCACAAAGTAATGTCTTTTGTCACTATTCTTTTCTCCTTATATCTGAGTTATAAAGTATTTTAACCATAGTATTAATTCTGTATAAGAGTATCTTAGAACATAGATGTTAAATATACATATTAGGTAAAACTTATTTAAAATATTTCAGATGAACACACAAAATGTGTAATCAAGCACACTCAACAGAAGGAAGAATAAAGACAAGTGATAGATATCTAGAAGGAAGGCCTACTTATGCATTTATCACATGCTGGAAAACTTCATAAATGGGCAGTTCTCCAGATAATTTGACTCTAAAATTAGTTTCTAAAGGGAGATTCTAAAATAAGGTTTTAAAAGATGCAGTTAATGTATATGTGCATAATTTCACATCCAAGTCACCAGAATATGTTAAAATAATCATTTTGTGGCTACATGCATATGTAAATCAGACCATGTCACATTTCTGCACAAAACCCTTTAGTGGCTCCCCATTTCACTCAGGTAAAACCAAAGTCCTTACAATGGCTTGCAGATTTCTGCACCATCTGGATCCCCATAACTTCATCTCTTTCTACTCTGCCATCTTGCAGGCACACTGGCATCTTTACTCTTTACCAACCAACCTAGATACATTCCTATCCTAAGGCCTTGGCACTGGCTGTTCCCTCTTCTTGAAATGCTTTTTCTCCAGAGCCACATAGATAACTCCCTTACCTCCTTCCTTTCTTTGCTCAAATTTCATCATCTCAATGAAATTTACTTCAGCACTGCCATTAAGCATCAACAAGAGGGGACTCTGCCCATACTTAAGTCTCCCTCATATCACAAATACCATTGATTCCCACTCCCTGTACCAAATTCATAGGTTGGAGCCTTAACGCATATGTGACTCAGTTTGGAGACAGAACCTTAATAGAGGTAATTAGGGTTAAATTAGGTCATAAGAGTGAAGCCCTCATCCAGTGGAACTAGTATCCTTATGAGAAAGGGAAGAGTTACCAGAATTTTCCACACAGGCATACAGGAAAGGCTATATGAGAACATAGTGGAACTATGGCCATCTGCAAACCAGGAAGAGTGGTCTCATGAAAACAAACTCTGCTCAAACCTTGAGCTGGAACTTCCATCCACAAGAATGATGAGAAAATAAATTTCTGTTGTTTAAGCCACCTAGACTGCAGTATTTTGTTATGGCAACCCTGAAGTGAAGTGAAGTCGCTGAGGCATGTCTGACTCTTTGCGACCCCATGGGCTGTAGCCTACCAGACTTTTCAGTCCATGAGATTTTCCAGGCAAGAGTACTGGAGTGGGTTGCCATTGCCTTCTCCAGGGGATCTTCCCTACTGAGGGATCGAACCCAGGTCTCCCGGGTTGTAGGCAGACGCTTTACCCTCTGAGGTACCAGGGAAGCCCTAGAACTTATGAGATGTTATCATAAGAAACCCATGTTTGCTATCCATTTCTATTCAAAAGTCAAGACCCAGGGAATCAGTGCAGATTAAAAATTCACAAGAACCCTCATGGAAGCTCATTCAGAAGACCAGAAAAACAAAGGAAGTTTGTTCAAGGTATCACCAAGTTCACAGAACAGAATATTACTTCACCAGTTCAAAAGTTGGACCAGTCAGGTTCAACGTGAAGAACAGGTAAAGATTTACATGTGTTTCACTGCCTACTCAAAAGAACCTAGTGCTATCTAGTTCAGTTCAGTTCAGTTCAGTTGCTCAATCATGTCCGACTCTTTGCGACCCCAGGAATTGCAGCACACCAGGCCTCCCTGTCCATCACAAACTCCCGGAGTTCACTCAAACTCAAGTCCATTGAGTCGGTGATGCCATCCAGCCATCTCATCCTCTATCATCCCTTCTTCCTCCTGCCCCCAATCCCTCCCAGCATCAGAGTCTTTTCCAATGAGTCAACTCTTCACATGAAGAGGCCAAAGTATTGGAGTCTGAGCTTCAGCATCATTCCTTCCAAAGAACACCCAGGGCCGATCTCCTTTAGAATGGACTGGTTGGATCTCCTTGCAGTCCAAGGGACTCTCAAGAGTCTTCTCCAACACCACAGTTCAAAAGCATCAATTCTTCAGCGCTCAGCTTTCTTCACATTCCAACTCTCACATCCATACATGACCACAGGAAAAACCATACCCTTGACTAGATGGACCTTTGTTGGCAAAGTAATGTCTCCGCTTTCTAATAGGCTATTTAGGTTGGTCATAACTTTCCTTCCAAGGAGTAAGCATCTTTTAATTTCATGGGTGCAGTCACCATCTGCAGTGATTTTGGAGCCCCCACAAAATGAAGTCTGCCACTGTTTCCACTGTTTCCCCATCTATTTCCCATGAAGTGATGGGACCAGATGCTATGATCTTCATTTTCTGAATGTTGAGCTTTAAGCCAACTTTTTCACTCTCCTCTTTCACTTTCATCAAGAGGCTTTTTGGTTCCTCTTCACTTTCTGCCATAAGGGTGGTGTAATCTGCATATCTGAGGTTATTGATATTTCTCCTGGCAGTCTTAATTCCAGCATGTGCTTCTTCCAGCCCAGCATTTCTCATGATGTACTCTGCACAGAAATTAAATAAGCAGGGTGACAGTATACAGCCTTGACGTACTCCTTTTCCTATTTGGAACCAGTTTGTTGTTCCATGTCCAGTTCTAACTCTTGCCTCCTGACCTGCATATAGGTTGCTACCTAAGAAGATTCTTAATTTACATTCTTTCAGTAATCTCATATATGCCATTAGTTTGGACCATCAAAAAATATCCCTAATTCTACCTATCACCACAAACGTAATTCACTAGTAGGACTGTAATTAACACTGAGGCATTATTTCAGCCCATCATTCAATTACTCTTTTCGATGTACTTGTGATGTCTGAGGCTTTGAGATGCAGAGACAGATGAAAGACATTCTACTATGGAGAACAATATGGAAGTTCCTTAAAAAACAAAAATAGAGTTACCATATTATCCAACAATCCCACTCCTGGACATACATCTGGTGAAAACTATAATTTGAAAAGGTACATGCATGCCAATATTCATAGCATGATATGGAAACAATCTAAATGTCTATTTAGATTAGATGGATGGATAAGGAAGATACGTGTATATATAGATGTGTGTGTGTGCACATACACACACACAATGGAATATTACTCAGCCATAAAAGAATGAAGTGCTATTAAAATTTTATCCTAAGGATCCCCAGGGATCCCTGGGGCACTGTGGACGGACATCCAACCCCATCCCTGGGATTAGAAAAGACTTCCCAGAAAAGCTGACTCTAGACTTGAGACTTAAAAGCCTCAGCTGACTTCAGGCAGGCCAATTTTTTCTAACGGATTTTAGTGCTCATGTGTGCATGCTAAGTTGCTTCAGTCATGTCTGACTCTGAGCAACCCTATATGGACTGTAGCCTGCCAAAAGCCCATGGGATTCTGCAGGCAAGAATATTGGAGTGGGTTGCCATTTCCTTCTCCAGGGGATCTTCCAGACCCAGGGATCGAACCTGAGTCTCTTAAATCTCCTGCATTGGTAAGTGGGTTCTTTACCACTAGCACCACCTGAGAAGCCCTAGTCTAGGGTGAAATTTTAAAAATGAGACCAATATAGTGAGTTTTTCCACAAAGTCAAGTTTATTCAGTTCAAAAGGTTGTCCTCTATTCTGAAACTACCCCTTCCTACTTTTTGGAATTCAAATAACCTTTCTTTATGATATGGCAATTAGAGCCTGACATATGTTTAATGGCCTTTATTGACCTTAATCGGCAGTAAAAAGTTGGGAAGCTGATGGGTCCCTGAAAGAGTTTATTGTTTTGTCATTAGTATGGTTATTACTTTTGGTTTTTCATAGACGTCTCTAAAATCCATATGTCCAGAAACCGAAACAGGCCTGCAGGATGTTCTAAGCCCATGCTCCTCCCTGGACCAGCAGCATCAGCATGTGAGAAGTCCAGAACCTAGGGCCATGCCCCAGACTCACTGAGCCATATCTAGCATTTCAACAAGATCCTCAAATGGCTTCTATGCACACTAAAGTTTAAGAAATACTCCTCCAGGAGGAGGAAGAACATATCTAAAAACTGGTGAGAGGGCAGACAGAGAACAGACTTGTGGTTACCAAGAGGGGTGAGGTAGAGATGAACTGGGAGTTTGGTGTTAGTAGATTGGATGGATGAACAACAAGGCCCTACCATATAGCACAGGGAAATATATACAATATTCTATGATAAATCATAATGGAAAAGAATATGAAAAAGAATGCATATCTACGTATAACTGAATCACTTTGCAATACAGCAGAAGTTAACACTGTAAATCAACTATACTTCAATTATAAAAAAAACTGGTGAGAGAGATAACAGGGCTTGAAGATCCTTTTTAAAATAGAAAGAGTAAAGGCCACATTTCAGCGAGGTTGACGGTGATGCTAGGAAGGCAGGTGGATGAAGATGGCTAATATATCCCTCTGCTCTAACTGTATGCAGGTCAAGAAGCAACAGTTGGAACCAGACGTGGAACAATGGACTGATTCAAAATTGGGAAACAAGTACATCAAGCCTGTATATTGTCACTCTGTTTATTTAAGTTGTATGCAGAATACATCATGGGAAATGCCGGGCTGGATGAAGCACAAACTGGAATCAAGATTGCTGGGAGAATATCAATAACCTCAGATATGCAGATGACACCACCCTTATGGGAGAAAGTGAAGAGGAACTAAAGAGCTTCTTGATGAAATTAAAAGAGGAGAGTGAAAAAGCTGGTTTAAAGCTCAACATTCAGAAAACTAAGATCATGGCCCCATCACTTCATGGCAAATAGATGGGGAAAGAATGGAAACAGTGAGAGACTTTATTTTCTTGGGCTTCAAAATCACTGCAGATGGTGACTGTAGCCGTGAAATTAAAAGACACTTGCTCCTTGAAAGAAAAGCTATGACAAATCTAGATACCAAATTAAAAAGCAGAGACTTTATTGGTTTTTCCGGTAGTTGTGTATGGATATGAGAGTTGGACTATAAAGACAGCTGAGCACAAAAGAAATGATGCTTTTGAACTGTGGTGTTGGAGAAGACTGAGATCAAACCGGTCAATCCTAAAGGCAATCAGTCCTGAATATTCATTGGAAGGACTGATGCTGAAGCTCCAATACTCTGGCCATCTGATGTGAAGAGCTGACTCTTTAGAAAAAGACCCTGATGCTGGGAAAGACTGAAGGCAGGAGGAGAAGGGGGCGACAGATAAGATGGTTCGGTGGCATCACCGACTCAATGGACATGAGTTTGAGCAAGCTCTGGGAGTTGGTGATGGACCGGGAAGCCTGGCGTGCTGTAGTCCATGGGGTTGCAAAGAGTTGGATACAACTGAGTGACTGAACTGACTGACTACTTCAACTGTAGCCAGGTAGATAATTGCTCCCTATTTCAACCTGGTTGTTTCTAGCTAAGCCATGTTCCATGTTGCTTAAAATGTCTAGTCACTTGTTGAAGAACCTCAAAGCATAGGTTAAACTCTGTAGGACAAATAAATATCTTATATTGGGCCTCAGTTCAGTTCAGTCGCTCAGTCGTGTCCGACTCTTTGTGACCCCATGAATCGCAGAACGCCAGGTCTCCCTGTCCATCACCAACTCCCGGAGTTCACTCAGACTCATGTCCATCGAGTCAGTGATGCCATCCAGCCATCTCATCTTGGGCCTATTGTGTAGCAATTAGCGAGATGCAATAAAACACATCATAATTATAATAATAGGTATCTAGTTCTCTAGAGGGGCTGGTGGAGAGTCTGTTCTAATAAGGACCAGACATGGGACTTCTCTGGTGGTTCAGTAGCTAAGACTCCATGCTCCCAATGCAGGGGACCTGGGTTCAATCCCTGGTCAGGGAACTAGATTCCACATGCCATAACTGAGAGTTCACATGCCACAAAGATCCCTTGCACTGCAATTAAGACCCAAGAGAGCCAAATTAAATAATAAGTAAATATAAAAAAATAAGGACCAGCACCAAAGGATAAAGGTTTACCCTAAGCCAGAGTGTGACTACATCACACAGATGGAAGGAGCCTACCCCACCCAACTGCTTTAATGTCTCAATTAGTCTTTGTCCTATGTCAGCAGAAGACTGTAGTGAATGCACAAAAGGCACACTCTTGCCCATTTAGTATTTATAAGTTAAGATATAAAGTATGCATTTTCTCTTTTATCTTCTAAGATGGAAAGAATATCCCAAGTACGTGTGACAGATAAGCCAGAACACAATTCAATACAGTGGTCTTTCCTTTTGTCTGTTAACTCCCAGTGAGGCATGCATGTATGTGTGCTCAGTTATGTCTGATTCTTCCTGACCCAGGGATCAAACTCATGTCTCCTGTCGTGGCAGGTGGATTCTTTGCCACTGTACCATCTGGGAAGCATTGTAACTCCCAGTGTGTGTGTTATTATCACTCAGTCATGTCTGATTCTTTGCAACCCTGTGAACTGTAGACTACCAGGCTTCTCAGTCCATGGGATTCTCCAGGCAAGAATACTGGAGTGGGTTGCCATGCCCTCTTCCAGGGGATCTTCCAGATCCAGGGATTGAACCCAGGTCTCCTGCATTGCAGGCAGATTCTTTACCATCTGAGCCACCAGGGAAGCCTGTAACTACCAGTATGTATTGTTATTTTTGTAATTTTTTTGTCTTCTCAAATACACTTTGAGTTTAATAAGTTGTGAGGACTGCATTTTAACTTTCTGTATTCCCAAGTGCCTGAAACAGTAGCTGCTTAGTATGTTTTTATTTTAAATAAGTGAGGCAGAGGTGCTATACAGAAGAATATAGCACCTAAAAGAATTCTCTATGACCTGTGGTCACATTGTAAATTGACTATACTTCAATTAAAAAAAAGAAAAAGACTGGTGAGAGATTATGGTGGTTTGAAGATCCTTTTAAAAATAGGTCAATAGTTGTTAGAGTTGTGTCTTTTACACTTAGGGAGATTTTATTCAAATCCTAATTTTTGTGTCTGGACTACCTGTGTACATTCTGATGTGGCATCCTGTTAGTAAAGTGTCATTTTATGAATGGATAAATAAGATGGGCACTACTCAACTGAGAGTGAAATAATGCCAGAGATTATTATAATAAGCGAAGTCTTACAAAGACAAATACCATATAATATCACTTATATGTGAAATCTAAAATAGGACACAAATGAGCTTATCTATGATATGGAAGAGACTCACAGACATAGAGAGCAGGCTTGTGGTTGCCAAGGGGAAAGGCAGGGAGTGATGAATTGGGGGTTTGGGGTGAGCATATGCAAAATATTATACATAGAATGAACAAACAACAAGGTCCTACTGTATACCACAGGGAATTACACTCAATATCCTGTAATAAACCATAATGGGAAGGAATATCAAGAAGAATATATATGTATAACTGACTCAGTTTGTTGTACAGCAGAAATCAATACATTATAAATCAACCATACTTCAACAGAATAAATTTTTAAAAAATAAAATGCTATTTTTTTTGCAACGAGAAATCAAACTTGTAAAAAAATGCATAATCATTTTCCCAGTTCACAATGCAAACTAGTCTGAGAGGCAGAGACTTGTTGTGTATTTGGGTCAGAACTGAATATTAATGAGGTGCTGCCCCACCTTCAGCCTAAGCCATATTTACCTGTCGAATTTAGGTGGGCCCTAGTGGGGCCCTCCATGAACAGATTTACATGAGATATGGAAGAGTATTCTGGGGAAGCTCTAAGTTTCTCTGGAACACAAGCCCATCAAAAACAAAACTTGGGGACTTCCCTGGTGGTCCCCAGTGGCTAAGACTACACACTCCCAAGGCCAAGGGCCAAGTTTCCATCCCTGTTCTGGGAACTAGATCCTGCATACTGCAATGAAGATTGAAGATCCTGTGTGCCACAACTAAGACCTGGTGCAGCCAAATAAATAAATACATAAAAATAAGTATTAAAAAAAAAATCCAAAGGAACAACTTGGGCTGCAGAAGGGAAGAGACGAATGTATATACAGCATGGGATCTGATATCCAAATTTGCTCTTCACCGGCATCCGAGACGTTTCTAAGTCCTGAGATTTCAAAGATATTTCAAAGGCATCTGAGATTAAAAACAAACAAACAAACTGAAAGGTCTGCTTTCACTAAAATATCTGTAGACTCGCTGGTTCCAGGCAGTACTGCCTTTAAACAAGTGGTCACAGCAGAGAAAAGAGAACAGCTCTACTGTGCCATGTGGAAGGGCCTGCGGCACACCAGCCAGAGTGGAGCGAGGGCACTCACTTCCTTAGATGTTTGCCTGGAGCCTTTCAAAGTAAAAACCCTTCTCTCTGCCCAGCTCGTGCTGACATTAGAGCAACGTAGGACATGAAGGACTCCACGGGATTCGCTTTGTAAACAGATGACTTATGGCCAACGTTTGCCTTTTTCATGCAACTACTCCATGAGTCAAGTGCAGAGACAGTTGTATCACTTAATAGTATGGATGCAGCCCAGGCATGCTATCCTATTGAATATAAAATATAGACTCTGTTTGAGGCTTCCCTGGGTGGCTCAGATGGTAAAGAATCTGCCTGGAATGCAGGACACCAAGGTTTGATGCCTGGGTCAAGAAGATCTCCTGGAGAAAGGAATGGCAACCTACTCCAGTATTTTTGCCTGGAGAATCCCATGGACAGAGGAGGCTGGCGGGCTATGGTCCATGGGGGTCCCAAAAAGTCAGACACGACCGAGCCACTGACACAACAGCAATAAACACTGTTTGGAAATATAACAATATCCAAGCATAAAAAGTAATCCAAAACACACAATAATATTGGGGAAAATGCAGACATTTTGTTGGAAATAAATCACCGAAATATAAAATTAAGAGGGTGGGGAGTTCCCTGGCAGTCCAATGGTTAGGAGTTAGCACATCACTGCTGGCTGCCCACATTCAGTCCCTGGTCAGGGAACTAACATCTCACAAGTCAAGCGAGGTAGCCAATTTGTAAAAAGAAAGGCGGGTGGGGGTAATACAGGGTGTTTCTAGAAATCTGAAGAATACAGGTAAGACATTTTAAAGCACTTTTGTGAACTGTGAAGAACCTTAAAGAAACAATATAGTTAAAAACATCTGGGACTATTTAATAACATTATCTTCTGGATTTTCAATCCACAGTTTTTCAAAAAAAACATGTTGCCTCATATGGGTCACTGTGGTAGAGCAGTTTAGTCAGCAAAGCCCCAAGGCAACATGCCGGGAGCAGATGAGCTCTACCTTCAGCTGGATGAAGACTCCGGGCCAGGAGATAATCTTTCCAAAATACAGTGCCTCCCTGGGCAAGGGGGAAGCTGCTTTGTGGCAAGTGACTGTGGCCCTCTGGGTGGTCTTTGTGGCCAGGATACAAGCTACTACTTGACTCAGATTCTTCTGAATTCTATGTGATTCCTGAAAGATACCCCCCTATTTTATACCTCTCTCCCTCCCCCTCCCAACATGCCTAAGAATCAGATTGCAGCCGCCTGAAAGAAAAAGAATGACTAGAGTTTCTTCTCCAGTTGTTAAAAGGATCAATCGAGATTTTGTCTAAAATGTCCCCTCCCTTAAGGTAGGAATTTTGTTTCTGTCTACTGTATCCTCGGTGCCTAAATGAGAGGCACTCACAAAGACGTATACATGCTCAATAAAAGTTACTATTATTATTGTTGTTGAAATTATTACTGTTGTTGTTGTAGATAATATTATTATATTATCTGTCACCAGGCTTCCCTGGTGGCTCAGACGGTAAAGAATCTGCCTGCAATACAGGAGATCTGGGTTCCATTCCTGGGTTGGGAAGATTCCCTGGAGGCAGGCATGACAACCCACTCCAGTATTCTTGCCTGGAGAATCCCCATGGACAGAGGAGCCTGGCAGTCCATAGGGTTGCGAAGAGTTGACATGACTGAGCAACTAAGCATAGCACAGCACAGCACACTGTTGAAATTATTGTTGGTGGTGTGGATAATATTATTATTATAGATAATATTATTGACAATTTTCTTCATTCTAATATTTGGAATGACTCTACGTGATAAATGTCAAATACACTTCTTAACCAATGCATTCATGATCATCATTATGCTGTTTCTCATATTTTATCTGTTTGCAATTGTAACTTTCAGATCATGTATTCTACACGATAAATCACTTTTGCTGTCACATTTGCTGTCCTTTGAAATCACAATTGCTATCATACTGCCTCTGTTTACCAGATAAGCTATATCACTAGAACACTGACTTTGGATGTCTGAAGATCTTTCTGAACATAATGTGAGCCAATAATTCTAAAGCTTAAATATGCTGTTTTGGTATTATTCAAGTATACATAATCCAATACTAGATTCAACCGAATAATCACAAAGAAGCATCAACCAAGAATTTGAGAAAGGAAATGGCAACCCACTCCAGTGTTCTTGTTTGAAGAATCCCAGGGACTGGGGAGCCTGGTGGGCTGCCGTCTATGGGGTCGCACAGAGTCGGACACGATTGAAGCAATTTAGCAGCAGCAGCAGCAGCAAGCAATCAAAGAATTAGAACAGCAAGGAGATCCTTTAACAACAATGAGATCCTTGGATCTCAATGAGATCCAACCAGTCCATCCTAAAGGAGATCCAACCAGTCCATCCTAAAGGAAATCAGTCCTGAATATTCATTGGAAGGACTGATGCTGAAGCTGAAACTCCAATACTTCAGCCACCTGATGTGAAAAACTGACTCATTGGAAAAGACCCTGACGCTGGGAAAGATTGAAGGCAGGAGGAAGGGATGACAGAGGACGAGATGGTTGGATGGCATCACTGACTCAATGAGCGTGAGTTTGAGTAAACTCTGAGAATTGGTGATGGACAAGGAGGCCTGGCGTGCTGCAGTCCATGGGGTCACGAAGAGCTGGACACAACTGAGCGACTGAACTGAACTGAGTCAAAGGACTAGCTGGCCAGGAAATGTACTATAAAGCACAGTCCCAGGACCACTCGCCCCTCAGGATAGCCTCTCCTGCCTTGCTTCCTGCCCTGTAGCACTCTCCTGGGACTCAGCTGCTGACTGACAATTAGGTATAATATAGAGCGAGGGTTTCCTGACGGGATGTAGACAGCACTGTATTTTCTGGCAGCTATGCCGCTGCCAGTTGTTGGAAACCTGGCTTCTGACCCTTTGCTTGCTCTCCACCACACCCAACTCAGGCACCTTAGGAAGCCAGCTGCTCATATATTAAAGGCAGTGCTCAGGTAAACACCCTACCCACAGTGGCTGATTCTTAATGAAGAGACATGGTTTTAGAATGTTCAACCCTGGGGTGAATGCACAAGCAGGTATGTGGGAGTTTCCTGCTGCTGCTGCTGCTAAGTCACTTCAGTCATGTCTGACTCTCTGCGACCCCATAGACAGCAGCCCACCAGGCTCCTCCATCCATGGGATTCTCCAGGCAAGAGTACTGGAGTGGGTTGCCACTGCTTTCCTGAGTTTGCATAAATTCAAGTCTGACCTATTATAGATGTCTTTGAAAATAAGATAAATCCTTGGCCACAGGAGACTGGTTTACAAGGAGGAGTACAAGATGGTGAATGGGTGAGTGCCAACAGTATCTACTCCAAGTGCCATCTATTTCTGGGCTTCCTAGCCAGACACCTGAGAACTAGGGTGAAAGATACCATTTAAAGGGAAAGAAAACAGGAAAGACACTTTCCTCCAAAGGGACAGTCTCTTGTTTCAATACCGTACATTATATTCATCTTTCCCCCTCTCGTTAGTAATGTCACTTTATTCCATACTAAAGTTCTTTGTCTTTTCCAGGCTGTTTCTGAATGCTCTAGAATAGAGCAATATAGATCTATACAAACCAGTAGCCCTGAAAAAGATCTCAGTCTTTAGAAGAACTGCTGTCTCATTGTTGTCCTTCTATTTCATTGCTATTACATATATAACACTGCCCCTTTTCTCTTGTGTATATATAAGTGATTGATTATGTCACTTGAATTCTATAATTGTTCCAAACATGCATTCTATTTACTGGCCACTTCTTTAGTATCAGGGGGAGAAGAAGGAGAAATGGAAGAGGAAGAACATATCCCATTCAATCAATTTACTATTCTACATGAAAAAAATAGATCAAAAATCTTGCCTTATCTGCCTTCCCTTCTGGAGAATCAATAGCACAGACATTCTGAAAACACAGAGGACAAGAATGTAAGATCTAAAAGTAGCTTTATTGGTCAGCTCTCCTAAGGCAAGAAAGCTATGCTAACTTATTACTCAGTAAAACTTTTATGATTTGGCACCAGCATCTTAACAGTGACTCTCAACATATCTTTGCTACACCTAAATGTACCATAGACATAAGCATGTGAAGTAGGTTTGGATATTTTTTACTACCTACAAGTTTTATAAAAACTCACATTGATACTGCCTGGATGGAATGCACACATATTGTACAGGACTTATCATCTATTTTTATCAAGGGTGTTTTTAATAATCTTGCCTCTGATAATAATCAGGGCCTTCTTTCTTTGTACCTACTTTTTATTTATGGAAAACTGTCTCCCTAACTGCCCAGTGTTATAAATCCTCAAGCAGCTTTCCTATCACCTTTAAAATGTTCCTGGAATTCTACTGTGTACTCAAAGATTTTTCTTATCCAAGTGGGAATAATCAAGTATGGCTGTATTTTTAATCCCACTCTTGGGCAAATATCAGGAGAAAACCATAATTAGAAAAGATAACGCACCCCAATGTTCATTGCAGTACCATTGACAATAGCCAGGACATGGAAGCAACTTAAATGCCCACTGATAGAGGAATGGATCAAGAAGATGTGGTATATATAGACAATGGACATAGAGATAGTCATAAAAAAGGATGAAATAATGCCATTTGTAGTAACTTGGGTGGATGTAGAGACTGTCATACTAAATGAAGTAAGTCCAATAGAGAAAGATGTATCATATGATATCACTTGTATGTGGAATCTGAAAAGATAACACAAATGAGCTTATTTACAATGTAGAAACAGACTCACAGACTTAGAAAACAAATTTATGGCTACCAAAGGGGAAAGGTGGTGGGCAGGGACAAATTAGGAGTTTGGGACTAACATATACACACTGCTGCTGCTGCTGCTGCTGCTGCTAAGTCACTTCAGTCGTGTCCGACTCTGTATGACCCCACAGACAGCAGCCCCTAGGCTCCGCCGTCCCTGGGATTCTCCAGGTAAGAATAATGGAGTGGGTTGCCATTTCCTTCTCCAATGCATGAAAGTGAAAAGTGAAAATGAAGTTGCTCAGTTGTGTCTGATCCTCAGTGACCCCATGGACTGCAGCCTTCCAGACTCCTCTGTCCATGGGATTCTCCAGGCAGGAGTACTGAAGTGGGGTGGCATTGCCTTCTCCATATACACACTACTATATATAAAATAGACAGTTAAGAGGGACCTACTGTATAGCATAGGGAACTCTACTCTGTATTTTGTAATAACTTATACAGGAAAAGAATCTGAAAAAGAATGGATATATGTATATATATAATTGATTCACTTTGCTGTACAGCAGAAACTATATCCCAATAAAAAATGAAAATTAAGTTACAAACATAAGTTCCATTCAAACCTAAAAAAAAAAAAAAAAAAAACTATGGTTACACTTTACCCTTTAAAGAATTCCATTTAGCTTCCTTTGAGGAAGGACATGAATCTGATATACTACTATTCAGGTCAACTAAATAGGTCCCAGTGTCACACAGGGTGCCAGTCACTATGATAATTCAGATGATCTTTATTTTGAAGTTACCAGAATGCTTTCACTTAGATTGCTCTTTTCTCATGAATCTATTGGGGTATTTGTTATTTTACTGATGGTAAAATTAGAGCCTAGAAAATTAAGTTACTTGCTGTTAGTAACAGGCAGGGTGGGGCTGGAATTCAGGTTCCTTGATTCCAAATGTCTAAGCAGGTCATGACAGAGTAATAACCACAAAATTTACTAACTGGATTTCTTGGAAGGATTGTCTTAGAAGCATTTTGCCAGAATCTAAATTTAGAGGTCAGGTGTTAACAGCATTGTCAAGTTTCAACTGGTTTGCAGCTTCTTTATGTGGAAAATCTACTTTTACTACAGGGAAATGTCAAACATCCTTCCCAGGGTTTTTGTTGTGCTTTAATTATTGAACATGGCTCCAAGGGAATTTATATATAGCTATATTATTACATTGAAGATACACACTTATCATGCACAGTTACCTTTGAGGGAAGAGAATGGGAGCTAGAATGACCATATGATCCAGCAGCTCCACTTCTAGGTATTTTCCCTAAAGAACTTGACTTGAACAAGGACTTGAACAGACACTGTACTTGTAACTCTGATGTTCATAGCAGCATCATTCACAATAATCAAAGGTTAGAAGCAACTCAAGTATCTATAGGTGGATGAATGGATAAACAAAACATGGTCTCTGCACCCAATGAAATTTAATTCAGCTTTAAAAGGGAAGGAAGTTCTGATAGTTGCTACAACATGGATGAACCTTGTGGATATTATGCTAAATGAAACATATCAGTCATAAAGGGAAATGTATTTCATGATTCCACATATATGAGCCACTTTGAATAATTAAATTAATAGAGCTGGAAAGTAGATGACAGTTCCCAGGGTCTAGGAAAAGGGCATATTTAATGGGGAAAGAGTATCACTTGGGAATGATGAAAAAGTTCCAGCAATAGATGGTGATAAAGTTTGTACAACAGTGTGAATGTATTTAATGCCATGGAACTATACACTTAAAATGGTTAAAATGATGAATTTTATGTTTTATATATTTCAACACATACACAGGAGACAGAACAGTTAATTCTGATCTGGAGGAAGGAGTACAGGAAGGCTTCTCAGAGAAGGTGGCTTTGTGTTGAACGATGAAAAGAGGTTTCACAGGCAGGAGAGAAGGAAAAGCTCTTCTAGACTGAGAGAAGGACTTCAGGAAGTAGGAAGGCAATTACAAGGTCATATTCAAGACTAACAAATTATTCAGATGACTGGATACTTGCAGGTGACTGGAGACTTGAGGGTAAGTTACAGGAGATGAAGCTGCAATGGCAAGGTGGGCACAGGGATCTTGAAATCTCTTGCATGCCATGAAATGAGCTGGGGCTTTATTCTGCCAGCAACGGGAAGACTGGAGTCCTTTAAGCCTGGTTTGTGTGTGTGAGTCAGTCGGTCGTGTCTGACTCTTTGTGACCCCATGAACTGTAGCCCACCAGGCTCCTCTGTCCATGGAGTTCTCCAGGCAAGAATATTGGAATGGGTTGTCATTCCCTTCTCCAGGGGATCTTCCTGACCCAGGGATTTCCTGCATTGCAGAGAGATTCTTTACCCTATGAGCCACCAGGGAAGTCAACCAAACTTGCAGTTTAGAAGGATGATGTTTAGCAGCTGTGTGAGGAATGGGCTGGAGGGGGAAGACTAGAGGCAGGGGGACTGGTGGGGAGACGGGCCAAAGCCCAAGAGGAAGAGAATGAAGGCCACATTGAGGGGATGTGGGAATGGAGGGGGCTGTTTAGCAAGACACGGAACCAGCAAGAGATGTGGAGTGGGAAAGCCCATGGGGTGGACTACAGCCCAGGCCACTTAGCTTCTGAGTGGACAAAGTTGTGTTTTCATCCATATCCACCTTTTTATCTTCATCCACATCTCCAGCCAGGCTGACCAACACACAAGCTCTCCTGGTCTTCTGGCTCAGAACAATCACCCGATACCCCTCCCAAACTTGACCTTACTTGGGCTTATTCTTCCTTCTCGATACCTAAGCCCCTGCCTTCTGTAGTGTCCTCAGCCCCTTCTATATCCAGCAGACATTCTGGTTTCTCCTAGCTTTTCCTCTAATCTCATTCACAGACTTTGCCTTTCCCTCTAACTCTAGCCTTAAGTGAAAGTGAAGTCACTCAGTCGTGTCTGACTCTTTGTGACCCCGTGGACTATAGCCTACCAAGCTCCTCTGTCCATGGGATTCTCCAAGCAAGAATACTGGAGTGGGTTGCCATTTCCTTCTCCAGGGGATCTTCCCAACCCAGGGATCGAACCGAGGTTTTCCGCATTGGAGGCAGATGCTATAAACTCTAGTCTTAGACTTCCTTATTTATCTCTTTGTAATTCCCCACTCCAATCCTTAGTTCTGTGCTGACTCACTCTTCCTCCTAGACCAGTCTTTACCTGCAAGATAGAGGGACTGGAGCTATCCTTGGCGTAGATCAAGAATATCACTCATTATCAGAGAAATGCAAATCAAAACCACAATGAGGTACCATTTCACACCAGTCAGAATGGCTGCGATCCAAAAGTCTACAAGCAATAAATGCTGGAGAGGGTGTAGAGAAAAGGGAACGCTCTTACACTGTTGGTGGGAATGCAAACTAGTACAGCCACTATGGAAAACAGTGTGGAGATTCCTTAAAAAACTGCAAATAGAACTGCCTTATGACCCAGCAATCCCACTGCTGGGCATACACACCAAGGAAACCAGAATTGAAAGACACACGTGTATCCCAATGTTCATCGCAGGACTGTTTATAATAGCCAGGACATGGAAGCAACCTAGATGTCCATCAGCAGACGAATGGATAAGAAAGCTGTGGTACATATACACAATGGAGTATTACTCAGCCATTAAAAAGAATACATTTGAATCAGTTCTAATGAGGTGGATGAAACTGGAGCCTATTATACAGAGTGAAGTAAGCCAGAAACAAAACCACCAATACAGTATACTAATGCATATATATGGAATTTAGAAAAATGGTAACGATAACCCTGTATGCAAGACAGCAAAAGAGACACAGATGTATAGAACAGTCTGTTGGACTCTGTGGGAGAGGGTGGGATGATTTGGAAGAATGGCATTGAAACATGTATAATATCATATATGAAACGAATCACCAGTCCAGGTTCAATGCATGATACTGGATGCTTGGGGCTTGTGCACTGGGATGATCCAGAGGGATGGTATGGGGAGGGAGGTAGGAGGGGGGTTAAGGATGGGGAACACATGTATACCTGTGGTGGATTCATGTTGATGTATGGCAAAACCAATACAATCTTGTAAAGTAATTAGCCTCCAATTAAAAAAAATAAATTTATATTAAAAAAAACAATGGAGGCTCAAAGGTTAGAGATCTAGCAGTGGGTGTGTGTGACAGAGTGCATGTTGGTTATGCTGGTTTTGATGCATCTTGTCTAATAGCATCCTCCAGGAGCCCTTCTATATCCACTCACTATGTGAGTCCTTGGACCTATGCCATGCCCAGGACAGACAACCTCAGTTTTCCGGCATCCAAAAATCAGAGCTGGAATCTCCCCAGTGAGGGTCATTGGCTCACCCCCTCTACAGGAGTATCTTCATTCTCTTTTCTTTCTGCGCACTATCTCCAGGCAAGCAGTGTGTAGGAACCAGCCCCCCGAGAGCCCTGGGGCTGCCAGGAATTCAGCTGCTAATCATCTTCCTCGGTGGCTCGAAAGCTCTCAGCCTGTACCCAGCCTGCCCACCAAAGCTTCACACATGCTTGACCGGCACTGGGAGGTCTCAGAAACACTGTAACCTACCTGTACAGCGATTACCTTTCTCAGGTGAGCAAGGAGTTCTTCCCTTCAGTCGCCACTCTGAGGCATCTTCACTGGAGGCTATTTAGCAACCACCTACTCTGTGTTGCTGCAGTGAAACTGGTCTCTTCCATGCTGTTACGCAAGCCGGGTCTCTTACCTGCAGTTAACTTCTGGCTTTGGTTCAGCTGCCTTAGGATAGGATCATTCTCCTAGCATTATAAGAACAGGCGCAGTTGAGTCAAGCAGCCAGAAACCCCATTAAATGGCAAAGGCAAACCCTGCTGCACTCTGATGTCATCGGAGGAATATACGGGAGCAGATGGTAAAGAAATAGCTTCTTGCAGCACAGAAGCTTCCAATACCACTTCCCTATGGAAGAAAGACTGCTTGGTCAAAAGAGGCAATGTACCCAACACTGGCATTACAGCTACTCTTTTCAAAGCCAAATCATCATTGGAAATGACTTCTTGTGAGCTGTCTGCTGCGTTTCATTCGGGGATGAGGCCAGACAACGTCTGTGTTGCTGGGAAGGCAAGTGGCCCTCTCTTCCTCTGGCTCTTTGGCTGATGGCCATGCTTGGATCACATGGGGAATTTGGCAGATCGAGTCCGCTTCCTTTGCAGTGTAGCTGCAGCAAGGATTTCCAGTTACTGATTCTGTGGTGGCTCCTATGAGTCAGAGAGCCCTGATTCTCCTGCAGAGGGGGAGAGCCAGAGTTTATCCCTGTGAAGATCATCATTACTCTTTTTTCTGAGAACCCTGAAGTCCTTAGAGGGCCTCTAAGTGGTTCTAACTGCACTAAATGTGGTTCTAACCACACTAAATGCCAGAATGTGAGTCCTGAGCCTAGTCGCTACCACTCATCACCTGGTTGCAAACTTTCACCAAACTTGCAGTGTAATTTTTTTTTTTTTTTACCCTTCTTTTGTGCTGACAGCTGCCTCTCTCCTTTCTTTCCCCAATGATCATTCTTTTTTAAAATTCTGATTTAAAAATGCACACATTCTGTCACTCAGTTGTGTCTAACTCTTTGCGACCCCTTGGACTGTAGCCCACCAGGCTCCTCTGTCCATGGGGTTTTCCAGGCAAGAATACTGGAGTGAGTTGCCTTTTCCTCCTCCAGGGAAACTTTCTGACCCAGAGATTGAATCCACATCTCTTGCGTCTCCTGCATTGGCAGGCAGATTCTTTTACTACTGTGCCATGTTTTAAATATCACACCTACTGTGAATTTCTGAACTAATATTTTTATTAACAAATTCATGTGCATATATATGTATATATAAAAATGATAAATTAATTTTTTTGAACTTTTAAGCCAGGTCCTATGTTAGTATTTTGCAAACATTATTGTACTTAATCCTGATAACAATTCTGCCAGGTAAGTATTCTTGTTCCCATTTTATAGATAAGAAATTTGCTACTTGTTCAATGTCACACTGCTTTTATTCTTTTTACTCTCACATAGTTGCTTTATTCTTGTCAATTATGTGTTTTAACATTTATTTAAAAAATTTGTATTGATGTATAGTTGATTTACAATAATGTGTTCATTGGAAATGTATAGCGAAGTGATTCCATTGGTATGAATATTCTTTTTCAAATCCTTTTCCATTATGGTTTATTATAAGATATTGCATATAGTTTCCCGTGCTATACAATAGAACTTTGTTTTTAGCTATTTTATAGATAGTAGTTTGTACCTGCTAATCCCAAACTACTAATTTATCCCTCCCCTCACTCTTTCCCCTTTCCTCTTTTAGCTATAGTAAGTTTGCTTTTAAATGGCAGTGTGAGCCAACTTAACTTCCAGTTCTGTGTTCTTAACTATTTACTAGGCTACTGTGTATATGACACATATATGTATATATAGACTATATAGAAGATGTGCAATAAATATTTGTTAAATTACTATTATGTATTATATGTATTTGATCTGAACTTTCAATGTTATTACTGTACCCAGAAACTGATGCTAATTATGTTGTATTCTGGACACAGATTACAACTAAGCAAATTCATATTATAATACCATGGTGGTGCCTAGAACAATGGCTATTAAAGTGGATGCCTATAATAGGTATTATCACATTACTTATGGTTCTCAACTTCCATACCCAGCTGAACACTAAAGCACCTGGCATAGTTCCTAAACAAAGAGTTGTAAATGTATCCAAATATATTATGTGCCATGTATGTATTTGATGAATATCTTTGCAATAAATAGTGATTGCAGTCCCTGCTTGTGATGACTGCCATTGCTTGGGCCATGTCTGGGACTCCCTCAGCCACACTCAGCGAAATGAGCTGCTGCTGCTGCTGCTAAGTCACTTCAGCCGTGTCCGACTCTGTGCGACCCCACAGACAGCAGCCCACCAGGCTCCACCATCCCTGGGATTCTCTAGGCAAGAACACTGGAGTGGGTTGCCATTTCCTTCTCCAATGCATGAAAGTGAAAAGTGAAAGGGAAGTCGCTCAGTTGTGTCCAACTCTTAGCGACCCCATGCGCTGCAGCCTACCAGGCTCCTCTGTCCATGGGATTTTCCAGGCAAGAGTACTGGAGTGGGGTGCCATCGCCTTCTCAGAGCGAAATGAGCAGGTGGACTGTATTTACCACCCTTGTGTTAGCTCTAGTTCAACTCAGTGACATACACCCAACAGAGATGTAAGGCTCAAAGAGACTCAGAGAAAGTTCCTTATCCTTAAAACGTGAATAATGTTTGAATGCTATTGATCACCACTAAGGAAAAAAATTCCTTCTTTACTTTGAAAGGTTTGCTGTGTTTCCTGTTGTAATACACACACAAAAAGCCCTGTTTTACTTTGAATACCTGTGAAGATTTACCTCTCCAAGAGTTCCTTGCATTTATCATGAGGCTTCCTGACTCATGATACTTATATACTTTAATACTTGATTTTAACACTTCTGCCAGGACTTCCCTTCCTGGTGGTCCAGTGGTTAAGAATCCCTCTTGCAATGCAGGGGACTTGGGATCAGTCCCTGGTCAGGGAGCTAAGACCCCACATGCCTCATTAAAACTAAGCTTGAGAGTTGCAACTACTGAGCCCACACCTTGAAAGTCCATGTGCTTCAATGAAAGATACCACATGAAGCAACAAAGATCCCACAAGATTCAATGCAGCCAAATAAAAAAATATTAAAAAAAAATACTACTGCTATATGACCACCTACCACAGTTTGATGTACTGAATTAATGTTTCCTTCCCAAAAGCTTTCTGGAGGAAAAACTATATTGACCCAATCAGGAATTAGATCCTTGTTAATAAACAGGATACAAATGGTTTATTGGAAGTCAGAGCTCCTGCCTTTACAGGTTTCAATAATTTAGTTAAATACTCTTCTGAGCCACAGAGTGATACTGAATGGCTTGAAAGTTGATGCAGATTCCAAAATGCCTACTCACATTTTCAGTAGCAGTAATCCTTTCCTGGAGGTCTTAGAGATCCTGATTTTACGACATAAACAGGTCATTTTTAGGGCAACACAAACAGTAAACTTGATTTTCCCTATTTCCAACTTGAAGAATCTGTACAGTTCAACTACTATAATGCCCTAAATGAGACCCAGGTAATTTGAAAGAGTTAACTTCATAAAGGTGTGTTAATATTTTCATTTATTCAGAATTTATCATCTTGCCTGGTTTTGAAAGGGCACAAGATAATCCCACCCACCCCCCCAAAAAAACATAATAAAAATGGAGTAATTTAAGGTTGAAAATACAATAGGGACTCTGTCAATGGGTGAATACAACCAGTTACCTGAGATGAGCAGCTTATTATAGTTGGGCTCTGGATTTGGTCTAGATTCCTAATGCTGCTGCTGCTGCTAAGTTGCTTCAGTCTTGTCCAACTGTGCGCGACCCCACAGACGGCAGCCCACCAGGCCCCTCTGTCCCTGGGATTCTCCAGGCAAGAATACTGCAATAAGTTGCCATTTCCTTCTCCAGATTCCTAATAACCAGTGCATAAAAGGAAATAATATGGATACCATAAGTCAGGATAGGCCAGACCAAAAAATTAAAGGAAAAGGTTTTAATCTTATATCTGATTAAAGATAAGTGGCACTAAATCAGCATTAAATTAATTAGCATTAAATTCAAGGGCGGAGCCTAAACCATTTATGCCTAAAGAGTTATTATACTCTTGAAAACATATCAGTAGAAAAAGATAATGGTCATTAAATATTTCTCCTATTTATACATTGTCTACTATTATTATTAGAGATGAGAGAATGGCATATTAAAAATGTCAGGACTTCCCAGGAGGTCCATTGGTTAAAACCATTCTTCCACTGTGGGGGATGTGGGTTCATTCAATCCCTGGTCAGGGAACTAAGATCCTTCATTTGCACAGTGCAGGCAGAAAAAAAAGTCAGAGTTACAGGCGAGTAGTGGAGTGAGGAAAAAAGTTCAAGTTACTGTCATTTACAAGCCTTCAGTACCTGTCCATGTGGTTTGGAAGTTTGAGAGAGCAGTTGGGTAGGAAAGATGCAAGGGTTACCACTCGGCTGGGTGGCATGTGGAGCACTACCTTACAGAGAGGACTGAAAGACTCAGCCTCCTTTCTAAGGAATTCTGCTTCTTGATAATTGGAACTACCATCCCTCCTCCTCCCCACCTTTCCAGCCCCTAGAATCCTTTCTTAAATATATGAAAAGGGGGACTCATTTGGCACCTCCTCAAAAAGTTACACACGGAATTACTATAGGATCCAGCAATTTTACTTCCTGGTATATACCACAAAGAACTGAAATCAGAGACTCAAACAGATATTTACACACCCATGTTCACAGCAGCATTATTCCCAATAGGCAAAAGGTGGAAGGAACCCAACTGTCCATTGATGGATGAATGGATAAACAAGAAGTGGTCTAGCCATTGCTGTTGCTCTTGTTCAGTCATTAAGTCGTGTCTGGCTCTTTGTGACCCCACAAACTCGGGCACACCAGGCTCTCTTCACTATTTCCCTGAGTTTGCTCAAACCCATGTCCTTTGAACTGGTGATGCTATCCAACCATCTCATACTCTGCCACCCCCTTCTCCTTTTGCCTTCAATCTTTCCCAGCATCAGAGTCTTTTTCAATGAGTTGGCTCTTCACATCAGGTGGCCAAAGTATTGGCACTTCAGCTTCAGCATCAGTCCTTCAGATGAAAATTTAGGGTTCATTTCCTTTAGGACTTACTGGTTTGATCTCTTTGCAGTCCTAGAGACTCTCTAGAGTCTTCTCCAGCACCATGATTCAAAAGCATGAGCTCTTCAGTGCTCTGCCTTTTCTACGGTTCAACTCTCACATCCATACACAACTACTGGAAAAACCATATTTTTGACTAGATGGACATTTATCAGCAAAGTGATGTCTCTGCTTTTTAATATGCTGCCTAGGTTTGTCATAGCTTTGCTTCCAAGGAGCAAGTGTCTTTTAATTTCATGGCTGTAGTCACCATCTGGAGTAATTTTGGAGCCCCCCAAAATAAAGAAGTCTCTATTTCCATTTTTTTCCCATCTATTTGCCATGAAGTGATGCAACCAGATGCCATGATATTAGTTTTTTTAAATGTTGAGTTTTAAGCCAACTTTTTCACTCTCCTCTTTCACTTTCATCAAGAGGCTCTTTAGTTTTTCGATTTCTGCCACAAGGGTGGTGTCATCTGTGTAACTGAGGATATTGATATTTCTCCCCACAATCTTGATTCCAGCTCTAGAGTGATATCCTCTGTATATCTGGGATTCTTGATATTTCTCCCAGTAATCTTGATTCTAGTTTGTGGTTCATCCATCCCAGGATTTCACATGATGGAGTCTGCATAAAAGTTAAATAAGCAGGGTGACAATACATAGCCTTGTCATACTCCTTTCCCAGTGTTGAACCAGTCATTCCACATCTGGTTCTAACTGTTGCTTCTTGACCCACATACAGGTTTCTCAGGAGACAAGTAAGACCTTTATACAGTCAGTAAAAATAAGACCAGGAGCTGACTGGGGCTCAGATCATGAACTCCTTATTGCAAAATTCAGACCTAAGTTGAAGAAAGTAGGGGAAAACCACTAGACTATTCAGGTATGACCTAAATCAAATCCCTTAGGATTATATAGTAGAAGTGACAAATGGATACAAGGGATTAGATCTGATAGACAGAGTGCCTGAAGAAATGTGGAGGTGGTGATCAAAACCATCCCTAAGAAAAAGAAATGCAAAAAGGCAAAATGGTTGTCTGAGGAGGCCTTACAAATAGCAAAGAAAAGAAGAGAAGCTAAAAGCAGAACAGAAAAGGAAAAATATACCCACCTGAAGTCAAGTGGGACTTAGAAAGCATCACTACCAACAAAGCTAGTGGAGGTGATGGAATTCCAGTTGAGCTGTTTCAAATCCTGAAAGATGATGCTGTGAAAGTGCTGCACTCAATAGGCCAGCAAATTTGGAAAACTCAGCAGTGGCCACAGCACTGCAAAAGGTCAGTTTTCATTCCAGTCCCTAAGAAAGGCAATGCCAAAGAATGCTCAAACTGCCGCACAATTGCACTCATCTCACATGTTAGTAAAGTAATGCTCAAAATTTTCTGAGCCACGCTTCAGCAATACATGAACTGTGAACTTCCAGATATTCAAACTGGTTTTTAGAAAAGGCAGGGGAACCAGAGATCAAATTGCCAACATCTGTTGGATCATCAAAAAAGCAAGAGAGTTGCAGAAAAACATCTATTTCTGCTTTATTGACTATGCCAAAGCCTTTGACTGTGTGGATCACAAGAAACTGTGGAAAATTCTGAAAGAGATGGGAAAGCCAGACCACCTGACCTGCCTCTTGAGAAACCTAG